>OX463846.1:30861375-30955869 GCA_949825065.1 Odontocerum albicorne
TGTATATGGTACACTTAATGGTCAAGCGTTACCAAAGCATAGAGATTACAGTTGATCTTAGTGTTTCATCACGATTCTCGTCTATCATTTGATTATTATATGAACAAGGTAGTTAATATGCCCTTTCGATTACTGTGATTCCTAATGAGAATCACGAGAGCATCAAAAAAATTGTCATATTTAATGATATTGTATAAGTGATTGGTTAGAAGACAGAAGTGGCCTCTGTATTATAGATCCTTAATTATAGATTGTAGGTTGATTCAGTTGACGTGGTGCAGCGGTGATTTTTAAGGTGTCTGTGGAGGAATACCTAGGTGCTCTTGAGTCGTATGCATTGTTTCGATCTTCAATTGCTTGAGGCTCGTCGACGTATTTTTGATCTTGTATTTTTTTATTATAAAGTCTTAAAAGGTCTTATGTACTCACATGTGACTCTGAAACGTATTGATTAAGTGTTCTTTCTCGCTTTGTTAGATCTACTTTGTTCAGTGTAGCGAAATTTTGAAGTAACATCGGCTTCCATATTGTAAGAATGAGCTGAGCGTACGATCCGGTAGCTGACTCGGACGTGTACAAAAGTGTCAGAATTTAAGAGGATGGTGGCTAAATCGACTAGGAAATGAGTGTTTTGTTTATTTCTATATTTAGTTATAAAGTTAGGAATATGTTTACTGGCCTGCTAACTTGGTGGAACTGTGAATAGTGAGTTTAATACTTGGTTTTATTTTTAAATGATAGATTTGTATAAACTCTCAAGTGTTAATTGATTGATTCCCAAGTGTTATTTAAATTTAAAAAATAAACAGTGAGGCTATAAAACATTATTTCTTTTTAGACAGTGCCGCTATGGAGTTTTAATATCAAAAAAGGAAATATATCCAATTACATTGTTTTTCCATTGATTAAAACAAAAACTATTGTTACTTAATTAAGAGGTTAATTAAGTTACAAGAATAAAATAGTAAAGGATGCTCTCTCTCTCTTATATGTCGTCTCTTTCACTTATTTCGTGACGTCTTTAGAAGGTATTTTTATTTAATCTCTGAATCTAATAGTTCTGTATTACATCTCCCTGTTATACTATACATAACCTTTGTAGCATACACATATATTATGTAACCAATGAGAAAAGTGACCAGTTCGATTGGAGATTAGGATTTAAAAGATGAGATAAAAAAATGACACTTAAATACCGAATTACCAGATTTTGTTTATGGTTATTCTAAAATATTTACCAAAATCATTTGATTGATTGAATAAAACTATTGCATAGATAATACACCAGTATATTCTCTGTGCAATATTGTGCAGAAAAATTAATGTTTATTCGATAAAAAAAATTAATCTAAGTGCCCTCTCTTAGACGTACTCGTACTATACAGAGGTTACGTGAATCTCATATTTTTATAATTTTTATAAATCCAATTATTGATCGATTGTAAGATTCATTTGATTAATTTAAAAAAACTTAAATAAATTACAAGTATGTAGTTATATAAAGTAACAATTTTCTTAAATTATTAATAGTCACTTGATTTAATTTAAAAACGTCTTGAGCCACTTTTGCAACCGTTGTTTTATTTGAAATAAACTGAGAAATGACAAAATGGTAAACAATAGCAAAATTGAATTTCAAGTACTTTTATTTTCTTTCGAAAATGTTAAGATATTTTTTTTAATTAAAAAAAGTACCTTAGCTCATCTTATAAGCAAATAACAATTATAAAAACACAAACAATAATGAGCAGATACATTTGAACAAATTTAAGTTGAATTAACTATAAAACTTTTTGTATTGGACGAGTCAAATGAAAAGTGATTAGATGACTTCAACTATTTCCTGAAAGATATTTCCGTCATCTGAGAGATTTCAATTTCTTACAAAAGTTATTGGAAACAACAAAATGTGTAATAATTTTAATCGTTTTTTTTTTTACTCAACGATATTGCTGCTAAAATCGGTCTCGACGTTAGGTATTATATCTGAAGCTAAGCGGACTTCGTTACTGACATTATTGACATCGTTAGTGGTATAAATCTCACGTAATAGTCAATCTGAATAACGTAGTATTTATTAGTTTGTCTTTAGTAAAATAACAAATAAATTTGATTTGAGCTTTTATAAAGTATAAAACAACACACTTTGTGTTTATAAAAAATACTTTGGTCTTTAAATCATGTTTTTTTTATAAAATTAACTTAAATCAAATATTACAAAAAAAGACTTCATTCAATTCAGTTCAATTTCCCCATTACCCACTTTATTGTGCGGGACAAAACAAGTTTCATCTAACGCGATCAACACTATAAGATCGAAATATTTATAATTGGTTACGACGAAGAAGGAACTACCCAAAGAGACTCCCCCCATCCAGCGACGACGTGAGTGGGAAAATAATAAAGGTGATGGCGGCTTTAAGCTCCGAACTCACGGGAGATAGAAAATGACTCGTAACGTAGTAAATATACTTATAAAGTGGCTTAAAGCCTTAAGCTGAAACAGGCCAGAAACTTTTCAGTATGGTCGCACCGTTTTGACACCGTTAGATTGGAGAAGTCAATCAGTCAGAAAATCTACCATTTTTACTTAGCCGGTATTCTTTCGGGCAAAAAAAGGCACAAACATAATCTTGAAATTAGCATAAATGTTTATAAAATATCATCTTACTGCTAATCGGTTGATATTAAAAAGAAACAAATCATTTTTCAATGAATCGCTAATACGTTTTTTCATGCATACATTCTCTTTTAAAAATGGAGAGGTTATGTAAGAATTTTAAGGCTTAACATAACAAGATTTCAGGGTCCAATGTGTTGTTGAGAAATGGTGTGATCAATCAGAATGAAAAAAATCGTAAACAAAGTTTCAAGGACAAACGTTTGTTTTCGGGATGTTTTTTGAAGTGTAAGAATTTCTGCAGAATAAAACATTATATGAATCTTGAAAAAAGAATGAAAAATATCGTAAAAGTTTTCAGTAAAATGTTTTCTGATTGATAATTTTTATTTTGATTATTGTTATATTATATTTTCACACTTATACACGTATATACAAACATATCCACATAATGTGTATATAAATATAGGCTATAAAATGATAGTTATGATTTAAGACACATAAATGATAGTTTATTTATTTACCATATACGACAGGTATCTTTTTATAATGTATGGAAAACAAGTACTTGCAATTGGACTCTCTCGAATGATATGGATACAAGCTGAGATTTTAATCTGTCATTTACCTGATCTAAGTAAACTTGGCTTTACCTATATCTTACTGAGGACATATAAATATGATTAAATATGTTCATTATTTTAATCAATAACTGATCATTTAATTCCTTAATCAAAAGTTCTCATTTTCTTGATGATGAAGTAATGAGATGTTATTTCGAGTATGCATCATGAGATTCAACGAAAAACTTTTGATTCCCGACAAGTTTAATTCAATTGAAAATATGTTATAAAACTTAATGTTTTATTATAATAAGTTTAACAGGAGTAATATCCTTATATTCAAAACTTATTTTATTTGTTGAGTTCACTGCTCTCTTCTTTTTCAGGTGATGAGGAACTTAATTAAACGTTATAAATATATTCGTTTATCGTCACTGGTAAATAAAGAGAGGAGTTAGGGGTTATTAAGGGAAAGTGGTGAATAGGTGGAGTCAACAAGTTGTTGATGGATTTGAGGAGAGGAAAATTACTCAAATTAACCCGGTTATTTATAACATTAAGACGTACTTTTTGTCTAACTGGAATTTCCCCCGGATTTTACCGCAATCGATATCGAACGAGGGGTTTCTCTCGATCAAGTGGTTATTGAATTTTGAATTATTATTGTTGAACAGCTCGATTGTTAATTAACTCTCCTAAACGCAATAATTACAATTATGCTGAATACAGAAAAATATTGTTCAATTTATTATGTTAAAAATTGAATAAATGTAACACCACGAAATGAAACTAATATCTTTTTACGATTCTAGATAGATGTTCAATCTTTGACAGCTTGCAAAACAAGCCAACGGGTAATCAGTAGATAAAAGAGGACACCAACCAAAAAGCTATATTTGATGATGTTAATTTTTTTTACTTTGATAAAAATTTACATGGTAAATAAGATGGTTGGTTACGACAATAATTTATCGCGATTCAAGATAATTTTTTCAAAACGTTTTCCGCTATCTTAGAAACTAACTGAATAATCCCATGGGTATAATCAATCCATAAAAGAGGACAATAACCAAAAATGTATATTTGATATAATTATTTTTTTAATATGGAAAAAAATTGCATGGTTCAGAAGATGGTTTCAGCGATAATTCATTGCGATTCCAAATACATATTCAACCCCTTTACACTTTCTTTGGAAGCTTTATAAACAGGTCAATGATAATCAATGCATAAAAAAGACTTGTTACGACCAAAAAGTTATATTTTATAATGATAATTATTTTCTAATAAAATTAGAAAATAAAACAATTTTCATGATTCAGAAGCTGATTACCGTGATAATTTATCTAAATTGATACCCACCAGTAAAAAAAACTAAATATTTTTTTCTTAAAAAAACGTTTCATTAAAATAAATAAGATAGAGTGCTTTGCAATAAATATTAAAAAGTCTAGTCGAATAATGTCTCAAAGTATGTTTAATACCGGTATACATGTTTAATACCGGTATACCTCAAGGGCACTTCAACTCAGGGTTCGAACCCATTATTATTGAAAGGTTTAAAAACAGAATAGAAAGGTAGTGTCACCGGAAGTGTTGACGTGGTAATACTGCCTTCGATATTTAGGCTAAAATCTAGACACAATCATGATGTTAGATGATAAATCCAACGGGTTGGTTATGGGACTATAAAATAGCTAAAGCCGATTATTTACCATGGTTAAAGCTTCAATATTTCGTGAAATCTAAAAAAAGAAGTCTTTCATGATAATGAAATCCAAACAAATTTATTTCAATAGCCATTAAAAATGTTTTGATTACAGCTATAAAACACGTATTTTAACATCTGTGTTATGGTTTATATAAAAAAATAGCATAAAGTTTATTTTGTAATCAGAGTCACCAGATAGATAAATGTTGAATTGAAAACACGATTCTGTTCGTATTTCTGTATAGTACGCAGGCCCTTTCTCTGCAACTTGGCTGGTTTTAGATTTTCATGAAAAATATTTTTTATATTATAAAGTATTTTTCACAAGTAAAAAATATGACAATAACAAAACAAACAAAAACAATGCAATATCAGGATAACACACAATTTATAAATCTGGATTTGTTGGCTGTCATTCGTAACCCCTGTAAACTAGGCCTTTGCATGTATGTTGTTGAGGACATAAGAACATGAATAAATTGATTATTTTTACCTATATTATTGAATTCTTTCTTAGAAAATTCGCCTTAACTTGAAAAGTTATGAGGCTTATTAATAGTTCGTTTTTTTTACATTATGATTTTTGCTTTTAGGTCGTTCCTCCAATCATAGTCTCAATCACTATGAGCAATTCAGTTCGATACCAACCAACTCACTGTTATGAGGGACAAAATAGGTCCCAATCCAACACTTTCAACACTAGAATTTTCTTTATTTTTTTAGCGTGACTTTACCTAGCGACGAAGAAGAAACTAGTCAGAAGGGATTTCTTCGGTAACGACACACCAGAGCATGAAAACAATAGCAACGACTATAAACTTTTGGTTAAATATCACGGGAGAAGGAAAATTTACTCACTTAGGGCAATCTCAACATAATACCTTACGTAACCTCTTCAAATCTGAATAAATTCCAAAGTTTAAAAAAAATATCGTTATATTTAAATGTACTATTTACACTAAATTCAACATTATGTAGTATTAGTTTAGGTGCCCAAAACGGAAAAAATCGATAAAGCGGAAATTCTTCGGAATTGCCTCCAAAATCGCGGTTGAAGCCTTCTGGATATCTGTAATCGTATCAAGACGCTTTCCTTTCATTGGCAATTTCAGTTTCGGAAAAACCCAAAAGTCGCATAGAGCCAAATTAGGCGGATACGAAGGGTGATCGATACTTTTTTTGGCCAAGAAATCACGTATCATCTAGATTTTGTGCGCCGGTGCATTATCAAGCAACAATGAGCATGCCCCTTGTTCCCGTTATTCGGGTCCTGGCCCAATCCAGGCTCATAAACGATTTAAAGCACCCAAGTACACATCGGCTTTCACCATCGTATCACCCAATTTCATGTATCTTCAGTACTCCACTCTGTAAACTTTTTGATCGTCAGTCATTGTGTGACCTTTCATTTGCCCAATTTAAAGATTAATGAATTCTAGTGAGCTCCTCGATGAGCCTAGTAGGCGCACAGTGATAATTTCGAAGAATTCCACTTCTTGAACATTTTCTTCAATTCGAACTGCCATTGATTGCCCAGGCCCGTTGATCATCCTCAATTATCTCTCTACCATCACAAAATCTACCACTTAAAAATGTTCTTATGACTCATTGCTTTACTACCATAAACAGTTAATCATTTCAAAAGTTTCTGTGGTACTTTTACCCAATTTAAAGAATTTTATTTACATTAATTGGAGTCTGGTGTAAAAATCCATGAAACTCATTTCTGAAATAAGATAATGAAGTTTAATCTCAGTGTAAATAAAATCCATCATATAAAGTAACAAATATATTCCCTTTATAATAAGGGAAAACTATTGTATATCCCATTTACAATGGGGAAACAGTTTTAGAAAAAAAAAATCAAAAATTAATAATGGTCCATATTTTTCCCAATATTTCGAACAAATTCACGAACTGAAATCTAAATACAAAAGAGTAGAAGTATAATGGATTATCAAATATGAAGATGATCGATAATCCATTATGCATTTGAATATGAATCGGTCGTAGTATTTAAACAGCTCGTTCTCCTTTATATCTCTGAAATGTGAAAAAGGAAGTACGGGGAGGAATGGAGATAGAATGAAACGCATTCTCACGCAACATTAAGTCGAGTTTATTTTTCAATCTCCTCCATCCGCCTTGGCTTTTACTGAGATTGAGGTGCCGGGCCAACATTAAAAGAGGGGGAGAAAGAATGAACCCTATAATCTTCATCAAATTTATATCAAACCCAAAACTATATTTCTGGTCATAAATAAGGTTGATTGTGGAGAGAAAGGTATGTTTTACGACAGAAACGTGTTTTTATTCTTCCTGGTTACAACTGCTAAGATAACTATCACCGAACCCGAAGAGAGCTGTTTCGGTTACCGTGGGAACACATTTTTTTTAAATCGTTTCCCGAAGAAAACTTGTTTTCACTAAAAACATCATTTACATATGTTATATCAGGTCGCTTCGAAGATATTGTCTCACGGAAAAAAATCACCGCCAAGTTGTACTGAATTCAATGAAAGTGTATTAAAATATCATACAAGGTTTAGCTTTCTAAAATAACGCTCTTTCCTGGGACGTTGACTTTAATCTGTCACCATTTTCAGGTGGAGTATTCTTGAAAACTTTTGGTATATGATTTTACATGCAGCACAATTAATTTTCTCCACATGTGTATGCCAAAATATTTCTTTCTCTCTCACTGCACATTAATTTTTGTCCTCTTTTTTTAGATACAGCTATTTCTAACTATTATACATGCTTAACATCAAACTTTTATCTAAAAATTAATATATGTTTATGTCAAAATATATATTTTTTTAAGATTTAATAATAAATTAAAGCTCTTTAATTTTCTTTTGAGTTGCAATGCACAATCCTGAATACTTGCTAGAATAATTGTTTATAATAATTATTATTAAATATAAAATAAACTGATTTGATTTAAAACGGTTGCATGCCTAACCTCTTCATGTGAAAAAAGGAATCTGGTCTCAGAGAAATTTTTTTTTTCTCTCTCAATTTTATTTGTGTACTTAATTTGGTGTACCACTTAATGATGATTTACAAAGCAATTTAGCATCTCGATTTCTCTGTATATAAAACTACGATGTAAGATCCAAATGGGTCCATATAAAAAGGGACAGAATGAATATAAAAATAATGTTTTTCAATAGTCACCCTTTAGTCCATATTTTTTTTAGAATGAAAAATATTTTTTTCAATTCCGATGAAAAAACATACACACTGGGAAATAAAAAAAAATTATCGAGTCAATTGTCATCCTCTATGATAATTTACTCAATTAATTATTTTTCGTTCCCAGCGCAGAGCATTAAAAATTCACAGCAACTTTCAAGAAGTCTTTGCATTTAGATAGCACTAAAGTATTTTGGCACCCATTTTGCGCTCACCTTATTCATGCCAAGACGATCGTGCGGAATTCGAAACACCGTTGTTTAGAAAAGCCTTTTATCTAGTAACACTTGCTCTTGCACTAATATAGCTGTTTTTCGAGTAAGTGCTTCAGCTGATCTGCCTTGATGAGAATCATCATCAATCGCTTTTCTGCCTAAGCTAAACTGTTTAGCACAATCATTTACTATAGAAAATGACGGAGAAGTTTCTACATATTCGTAGGAAGCATCTAAACGTCGTTTACCTATGCCGAATTTTTCCTTTCTTTAAAAATAAATTTATTTACCCTACGAATACAACAAAACAACATATTCTATCAGCATTAGTTGACATACTTCTGAAGGTAGATGCATCAACTTTTAACTGTAACATCACCTGACCATGTGATGCTCGTGGTATCTGTCCATACACGCTTTTACTTGTTTCCGCCGGAAACTTTTGGGTCTTGTGGTAATTATCCTAAGCCCGTTAATCGTTAAGTACCGTAAATTGTAACGTAAAAGAGATACCCATTGTGGGGCCATTTGGTTTATAATTATCCCCTTCACATGAGAAATCTTTCTCCCAAAAATGAAAAATAATGTTATTTTCTTTGGTACCATATAAATTTTTCTTTTACTAGTATATTAACTAAATTACGACAATTTTGAAAAGAATAATAACTCAATTATAACCAAAATCAAACGACATGGTTTTGTTTTGTACGACAGTGTGCACTTGTTATTGATCAAAATAAAGTTCAAAATGAAAATACAATACATATTGTGAGACTTTTTGTGTAGCACCTTTTATCCATAGTTTTATAATTTCTCTCATTCAAAATTGATAATCAGATGAAATTTTTGTGGGGATTACTCAAAGTGAAGACATGTTAGATTGGAAGTTTCAAATATGATAGCTTTACATACTCGTATTAAGCTCAATTGTCTTTAGAATAAATCAATGGTTCGACATTAAATGTTCAAATGTAATGTTCTGTGGATAAAGTTGAATTTAGACATTAAATTTTATACAGCTAAAAACTTTATACGAAATTCAAGGTTTACACAATTAAATTTTGTTTTTCTAGCAATAATAAATTAACTACTGACATAAATATATTTTTTAACGTTATGTAAAGATTATTTATGGTTATTTTAAAAAAATAATATAAACATTTTTTTATTTTTGTCAACAAAACGTTAAAAGATGTTGTGATGTGTCAAGTTGCGTATAACCACTTAAGAGAAAAGGTCATCTGGTTAAGGTACATAAAAATAATTTACTATAAACTGTGCTTTATAGTTTGACCTATAAAGTGGTGTTACACTTCATATACCATACCTTTGTTGACCTTGTAGGTCAAACGAGTAACAACTTTTCGACGATTAACAGCGTAATCAAAACAAACTGGTTAAATCAATTTAAGTTTTATAACAAAGTTTTTGCTGTTATATGGAACGTTGGCCAACTTAGAAGGGAATAGGAAGACTTTCAGAAAAACATTGTTTTAAAAAACTCTTCAAGATACTTTAAGGGTTGCTCAAAATCACTTAAATGCGCCAAAGAAAGCGACATCACTGAAATCATCATTTAAAAGCTTTTTCACAATAAATGGTAAGCAATCGTGATATGGAGCATTCTAGTGAAAATACAATAAGTTAAGAAAAAATTAGATATTGTAAATTGAAAGAAATGTGAATTGATTAAGCTGAACTCAGATTGAAGATTAATTACGTAAATCATAGATTTTTCACTAGTTGCTTTTGCATTTCAGCACCCACATAGTATTGAAAACTCAAATTCTATTATTCCAATAAACTCTTTAAGAAACTCTTAGTTTAAAGTTGAATTTTTGAGTCACACAATACCTGCTTTATAATTTCAACAAATTAGTAAATTGTCTACAAAACAATATCTACAATTATGAAACATGTCTTAAAAATATACCAATATGCGAACCACCTTATCTTGGGCGTCAAATTACTTAGCAAATACGAACGAGCCGTTAGATTTGGTGGTTAAAAAAAATGTCGTAAGACCAAAAATAATGGGTTTGCTTACTTAATAACTTTGCAGTCCCATATTTTCGTTTAAAATCACTTTGGTTGGAAATTATTACGTAAATAAAGTTTGCCCATCAAGTGGTACTGAAAAAAAAACTAATTAATATGACAATAAAATTAAACCATTTGACAACTTTTGTCTAACGGGCTAAATATTTCGTATGAAAAAACAAATTTTGAGAAAACTACATTTTAGAAGCACATTCGAGAGTTCATTTTATAGTACACGACGTTGATGAATAATTCTGAAGAAAAATTCTTCAAATTACAAAATACGACAAACACGTATTTCACTCTTGTTTTCAATTTGCTAGTAAAAAATATCTAGAGCAAACCTTAGTTCTGCTAAAAACACTGTCATGTTGATGAAATCATACATATTTCAAAATTCAACATGTTTTCACAAACGTGCATTTTGCAAATAGACAAAAAATTTCATGTTGATGAAATCAAACATTTTTCACCATTTAAAATTATTAAAAAACGTGCCTTTTGCAAGTTAACACATCTTGTTCTAGCGAAAAATTTTGATAACTGACTTAGAACAAATATACTTTCGTCAAACAGCAACTATTTTACAATATCTTGACGGAAAGACTATTAAGCACAATTTTGATAACTGACTTAGAACAAATATACTTTCGTCAAACAGCAACTATTTTACAATATCTTGACGGAAAGACTATTAAGCACAATTTTGATAACTGACTTAGAACAAATATACTTTCGTCAAACAGCAACTATTTTACAATATCTTGACGGAAAGACTATTAAGCACAATTTTGAACTAGTTTCCATTTTTTTCATAATTTCAATAAAAATCTATTTATATTAGAATTTCAGCTTTATTTTTTTGGCATAGTTATATTTCTCATTATATCTTTTATGTCTAAACATTTCCCAAATGGTATTACAACTATTTAATATGATATTTTGAAATAGATTTTTATCAAAAATTACAAATAGAAAAATTTGACAAATTTTGCAAATAAAAATACCTTATCAATGAAATATTTTAACATTCAATTTTTTCTTCGCTTAATTTCGATGTTTTTTACTCTTTAAAAATTATTTAACTATATACTCAATGGTAATGAGGGTATACTATATATATAATACCTATGACTTCGGTCATATCTATTCTTTAAAAAATGAATGTATAAAAGACATGAGTTATTACCTATATACGTATGTGTTAATTAAATCAAAAGATCTTGAAAGAAATGTTGAAAAATATTTGCTCTTGAATATTTGAAAATGAATCTTTTTGTTGTGCAAGAACACGGCTTTCAAATTGAGTTTTCCTAAAAATTCATACGTGAATATTAATTATTATGTAGTACAAAAGATAAAAAACAGACACACACCGTGATAGAAGATACACAGTTTATTATTGATCGTTGAATGGGAAATGATGATGAAATATATAGTGAAAATTCCATATATTATTTTTACGTTCTGTATTTTATGGATTGTTTGATATTATCGACACTTCATATACTCGTAATTTAAACATTTTTCGTTCAAACTTTGAGTACTGAATTGAAACTCATATTTTGAGTTTGTAAAAGTTTTGATCTACGGAGTACAGTTTTTTGGTGGATACACTGTTTTTTAAAGTTTTTTTTATCCAGATAACATAAATGCAATTATCTCATCGGTAAACCATATGTTAGTAACAAGAAGCATTGCAGACAAAAGGGAGAAATTGTATTTTTTATACGAGTGTTGCGTTGAATACTGTTGATGGTGATATTACGAGTGTTTTGCAGATACGTGTTTCTAGGTTACTGTTATAAGTCAAAAGAAATCGTCCTGAGAGGTTTTCAAATTTAGATTTCTATAATAATACAAGTTTACGTAGCTTCCATGTTTTAAGTGTATATTTTCGTGGGCTAGTTGGCAAGATGCCTCCAATCATTGATTGAATGTTTACTGTTTTACTACCATTGTAATTTTTTTAAATATTTTTTCAGTATGGTTTTGACTTAAAGTTTCTTTAATGTCATTCTGATTGGCTGTAAGAAATTGCCACATTGCGATGAGTCTAGTAGTTTAGACATTATACAAAAAAATTAAGTTTAATACAATCAACTTACTGATATTTTGATTCATAAATGAGTTTACTCCATGAATGGGGTTGTAAAAAATATGCTTTGTCTTATTTCGAAAGAACTTATAAAAACGTATGTTTTGGAAAATATGTAAATAATTAAATAATCGAGTTTTCAAGAAATTCAAGGTTAAAAGCATGTTATGGATAACGTTTTAACTCAAAATCAGTTTGACTTTGAAAATGGTTAGTGAGAGATACATCACACATATTCAAAATAAACATTTTCGTCGACCTCTCGTAAAAAAGCTATCAAATTAATGTTCACATATTTTTATTGGTGATAGATTGGGTGTGGAATTTATGTAACAGGAAAATCTGTTAATTTTATTACATTTTTATAACACTTGCTTTTCGCAATGTCTAAAAGCAAACTTTCGCATACAGCTTTTTGAAAGTAAAGCTTTGTTTATTAATCATAATATACTTTATACATTATGGAGAGAAAAAATATTAAAAAAAATATTTCTGTAATGTGCCAAATATAATCTTTCTTATTTTAATTTAAAAATTTTAAAAGCTTTAATTCTCTTCAGATTTCTAGGGATCATATTGTAAAGTATCATACTTGCGTTGTGTACAGTATAACCTGGTGATATTATTGCTATGAGGTAAGTTCTTCCAACCAACCGAAAATATCTCATTGATTTTTTAGTGAAAACCAGACTGGAACAATTTAAAAATATCTGGGTAATGGGAATCGAACTCGAAAACCCCGAATCGAAAGACAGGCGTCTTATCACTTTTTTTATGGAGTTCGCACTTTCTTTAATTAGGATTATACCTTACAAATGTATTTTCTATTTATATTATTTTGTCTTTCTACTTAAATATACCAAATCGGCAATCCGGGCATATTGAAGACTGTAGCTGATGCACAATTCAGTTTTGATCCCAGTAATCGAACGTTTAAGTCCAAAACCGTTATATGTAGTATGGTAGGCTTAAAACTCACGGTTTGTCACTGCACGTTTTCGCAACAGTACTGAACGTTAAGAAGCAACAATACTCACACACGTACTCAGTGCGTAAGAGTGTTATTTCCAGACCAACTCTTTTATCAAACTAGAATCCTTTTAAAAAAAATTATAATATCGGAAACCAAACACAACCTCCGGGTGGAAGACAAACGTTTTACTTACTTAGCCATGGAGGTCTTCTGTGTTGTATTAATAATATTTTATCTATATATTTCTGGTCTCTAAAGTGTTTTCTTCCGCGAAAAAGTAAGAGACTTTTTTCTAAAATTTATTCTGTAAACGTGACTGTCATTATTTTACTTAAATGTGCCAGCTTCGCGCAATGTGGCTGCTAAACCTTTTTTTTAAATATACGAGACGAACATAAACAAATACGAAAAAGTTATTTGCGGCGTATGCTTCGTACACTTTTATCAACTTACAAAGACACGTCTCTCACTTTGACATTTCTTGTGAATCATCCATGACGTCGTTGATATTTGGCGGATCAGGGGTTATTGCCTTCTTCATTAAATTTTGTCTCAAAACTCAGTTACCCTCCAAAAAACGAAAATGGAATGGCAAATTTATTCCATTAAAATTTTAAAAGTTTGGGATTTCCTCGTATTTTTTTCATCGCTTACTACAACTGAGCAGAATCCAAATTACCAGAATGCTGTATATCAAGGCATAAAAATGAATGTATCCTTAATAAATTGAACATTAACGAAATATTCTCCTTTCCATGTGTAAAATAGATTATCCGATTCTTGGGTTATATAGTTCTAAGAGGAGCGGAAAGCATTGCAAAACTAATGATCCATGGTATTGTGCCTAGTCAGAGAAGCAAAGGATACTTACCATGACTTACAGTGACCAGAAAAAAAGACTACTGGTAAAATAGGAAATTGATCCACGCAATAATTCGTAAATGAAAATGTAAGTACTCAAAATGGAGTGTTTTCAATTATTATATATTCTACGTTCTAGAAATAGTTAACTTCTTTATAAGCGCTATTAAATAATAAAATTTTATGAATTTATGATATATTAGAATGCTACAAAATTATCTACTATCACTTTAAAACTTTTCTTGAAATATCAAAATCACGCCACAATTATTTCTATGTATTCTTGAACACATCTTTGCTACTGCCACGTTCATACACCTCAGCATGCATTATATTCTATTTTAAAGTATTTTCACTCTTCTTTCTTTTAGACATTTATTAAGTTGGTCATGACACGTTTTTGTAACATATACTACATGTATAGATTATTTTTTGTTAATCTTTCATAATTCATTATGTCTATGTGGCCGAACCAATCTAAAAATAAGTTACATAAAGGGACAACGTATTTTCTAATTTGGTTTGTCTAATTTAGTTCGTCAATATATTGTATTAATTTTATTATACCACTTAAATTATACAACAACTCTTATCCAACAGCTTTAAGCCCCTGGTTACAGAGATTGACAGGAAAGTCGATATCAACAGGGAGGATGATTTAAAGCTGTCATTTTCGAAATCTTCAATATAATGTTATTACCAACATTCAACACATCGATTCAAGTGTTTGAGGGAGACGTTGTATTTATTTTGTATTTTTTACAATATTTAAATGAACCATGATTTTACATCTCGTCAAACTACAGTTATTATGCAAACTTATTTCTTAATAAGTTTATATTATAATAAAACCTCTCAACTTTATCGGAAAATATCTGAAATTGCCGTCATAATTTAAAAAAAATTATAGGTATTTCATTTTCCAATATATTAACCAACCTAACTTACAAATGCGGTTGCCTTGAATCTCCGATAAAAAAGTTTTTTTAATCACATAATATTATATACAATATAAAAGAGAAGCAGCAAAAATAAAACTTTTTTATTTGAATATATTTGTCTGATCTTTATCAAAAAAAAATTTTTTTGTTAGAAGATATTGAACCATAAGATATTTTTATGGATAGTAAACACTATAAAAAAATTACGCTTAAACCTTAAAATATGAGATATTATTTTCGGAATTTAGCTTAAGTAAAGCATGTCTCGTGTACTAGGATTTTATTTTCATTCCAGTTTTATTTTATTTTTTTCGTATAAAAATAGAAAAAAATAATTAGGTATCGAATATTAGATATCTGTTTTTTGCATTTTTGGTTATATGGCTCTAAATCTTGGCATGTTACCTAAACCCAAAAGAGAAACTCCTCCTTTTTAAAAACAAATGTCTTAAGACAATGATAGGTATCAAATGATACGGTTCGTCATGGGCCGTAGAAGAAGTCCACAAACACTATTATTATAAGAATAAGGCACTGAAGGTGGTTGGGTAACGAAGATACTTCGCTGTTTTATCTCCTAAAAAAAGCTCAATGAATCTGATATCCATCTTTCACCGTATACCTGCGGCATGGCAGAAAGATTCGTTGCACATTATAAGAATAACCTTTTTCTTCCTAACCTTATCCCAAATTTTGTGTTATACTGAATAAGGTTCAGTTCTTCTTTTTGCAAGGTCTAGTTTCTTCTGTTATGGGTATCATTCTCTGACAGTCCGTTTGTACGTTGCATTTTTCGCCGTAGTAATCCATTGATTTGATGGTTATTGAAGGTTCAGGTTTATAGTTTACCTGAATATGTGGTTTTAGGGGTTTTTTCTCACATGGCTATACAATTGATGTCGTCTTTTCACGATTTTCTCCTCCATGGTGATATCGCCAGAGCTCCTTCGAATAAAGGAAAAATACTTGTTTGTATGAAAACCAATGGAATTTAATACGTGGAGTAAAACATGTTATATTCCTGAAGCGTTGAAGCGATATATTGAAAATGAGTTTAACGAAATGACAGAAAAAGAAGTTTGAAAACGAACAGCGAGTAATATGTACGTATAAGAATTTTTTTATTCATAAATCCTTGTTCATTTAGTTTGATAATTTCCAAAAACTTTGCTAATATAAATAAAGGCCCCAAATACTCATAGTTTTTTTGTAGAAAGCTTTTAATTCATCCGAATGTTTTAGTTTCAAGTTATTCTCAATCTTTATTTTTCTCATAATGAGTTGTAAAAAATATACACAAAATGATATTATGATATATACTCGTACAATCAAAGAAGCAATCGGCCAAATCGATGTCATTCATAGTGTCAGGATATTTTCAAACTCGGATAAAATATTTTATCTTACATCTTTTTATAGGATCTACTCGTAGAATTCATTTATTCGATGTTAAGTAGCACTAGAGTAGGTAAATTATCAGGCTGGGACCCTTAATTTTGAACTTTTGGGTACCAGCGCGGAAAACTAGTGGTTTACTTTCTTAAAAGATGGATGATTATAACTCGAATCTTTAGATTCACCAAATCTTAAAAACGCTATGTTTATAATTAACGTTGAATTGCTCGTAGAAAAAGTTTGAGTTATATGAAAGTAAAAACAATAAGGTAATTTGATAGTAAAAGCAAGTAAAAATTAAACTCAAACTAAATCAAACCCTTGACTGGAATGATTAGCTAAAATACTTACTCATTAGATAATTCAGGTTAAACATGAACCTAGTAGTTTATAAGACCGTTCAAATTTTAGAACACGTTTTGTTAAGTTGTATGCAAATGTAGCATCTAAATAATATAAAGACGTATAAAAGTTCAGTTCAGTTCACGAGACGAGAACCATCATTTCAAACATAACTTGACGATTTGTGTCTACATTTTATGAGTTTATAAATCAATTTTGTCTTAAATTCAACTGAAAAACGTTTCCCTTTTCAAATTCAAGTTTGAAGTTTAAAATATTCCAGACAAGCTTTGGAATGGACTCGTATTTAGATTATTCGTTAAATATGTTACAATAATTATAATTAAACAAATTAGGAAATTTGGTATCCTATGTGCGCTTCTAGCATAGTGATGTTTTGTCTTTAAATTTCAGTGACGATTACCTTTGGTGGAAAAATGTCCTTGTTTTTTTACAATCATGGCATGAGGGAGAGACTTCAAACGGTCAAATTGGGTCGAACAACCGAGAACCAGATATCTTACAATCTGAATTAGAGAAGGCCATAAACAAACTAAAAAGCAATAAATCACCTGGAAGCGACTGCATAATTACAGAATCATTCAAACGTTTGAGAAAAAATGGCACCAAAATACTTCAGGAATGTATGCAACAAAGTGTGGAAGATGGAAGTCAGGCCCTGGAACTGGATGGAGTGACAGTTTGCCCCGTTAAAAATGTTCAATTAAGAAATGGGAAAAAATATAGAACTACTCGTATATATCTCACATCACTTGCAATTAGAATACTGTTTTGTTTAATCGAAAACCGTCTGATGCCTTACATCAGCTGTCAGATATCAATAGAATAGGCAGGATTTGTTAAAGGGAAAGGAACGAAATAATAAAGCCTCAATATCCGATAGTTGATTGAAAAGTGGCGTGAATTTCAGATGGAAGGAAAAATCACTTGATTGTGTAAAATGGGAGAAACTGGGACACGTACTTTTAGATATAGGGTGTCAGCACACCTTGTTAACCGTATTCAGTTACTGTACCAACATATCTCTGTGACAATCAAAGTCAACAACATCAAGTCCAAACAACTTAAACTGCAAACGGGTGTACGGCAAGGGTGCATCTGCTCTCCCTGATTTTTTTAACCTATATGGAGAATATATTATGTGGCGAACACTTGAAGACTAGGACGGCGAGATTGCTATTGGTGGAAGAAAGTTCTCCAATCTGAGACATACAGATGACACGACTTTGATTGCCACAACAGAAAAAGAAATGACCACGCTCCTTAAACAGGTGAAACACGAGGGCAAGATCCTGGACCTGGAAATCAATAGGTCGAAATTTAGCTTGTGATAATAAACCGCAGTAACAAACTGCCACCAAATAATGTGAACCATGATCTTAAAGTGGTTCTTGAATTCATTTACTTAAATTCCAGTATTACCAACAATGGAGGATGCGAGACTGAGGGGAAAAAACTGAATTGGCCAAAAATGATATATCAAAGCTGGAAAAGATATGGAAGGGCAGAACTATCACCATCACGATGAAAGTTCTCTTAGTTAAGTTTCTCATCTTCGTAATATTTACATATGGTGCGAAGAGCAAGTGGGAGACGTAGAATAGACGCATTTGAAATGTGGTGCTGAAAATGGATGTTACGAATTCCATGGACAGTTAGGTGAACTAACGCTTCCATTCTGGAAATAGAGAATCACCGACAGATGGTCAACAACATGCCTTCGACGAGTCCTCCGATTATTTGGGCGCATTGTTCGTGGTCATGGAGACAGTTTGGAGAGGTTTGTGATTATTGGAAGCATGAAAGGACGACGCACAAGAGGAAGAATCCCAATGCGTTGTACTGACTAAGCGAGAGACACAATTGGACTACCCTTAGCAACTGCATACGAGCCGTGGAGGGCAGGGATGGATGGAGAGGATTCACAATGGAGTCACGATACTCAGTCATGAGCTATGCGACAGGATGGATGGTATGAAATATTCTTCTACTTGTTGAATTACTAACAAAGCACTTAGATCATTAGATTATGTTGTCAAAAACAGAGAAGAAAAACACCTCTATTATTGGATTGAGATGATTTTTTAAGTAATCGTAATTCAATGTGCCTGCAAATCTTATTTTGGCGATGAACTGAGAGAAATTAATTTTATTAGAAGATTTCCAATTCTTTTTTTGGCAGAAATAATTATTAATTCGAAATAAATTTCATGAGGATTTTTGGTCTCTCAATTTTTCAATGGATTTATAATTTCTTGAATGCGAGCAATTACTTGGCTAAAAGAAATATTACTTGCTCATAAAAGTACAACTTGCCTAGCCAGAAATACTAATCTTGCCCATAAAAAATAAAGGTCAAGATTAAGATCCTTCCAGAAGTCAAATATTTTACCTACTTAATGTGTTTTGGTCGAAGAAAGCATTTTCTACTAATTTATTTAAAATTTCATCTTAAAGAATGCGTTTTAATAAAGCATATTCTAAAAATATAGATAATGTCTTATTTTTTGCGATGTAAATACTTTTAAGGGCAAATAATGTTTGATTCTTCCTCATTTTTGATCCTTCAATTGCGTGATGTTGCAGTTTCAACCCATATTCTTTTTTTACACCCCCACATAAAACATAACTTTTTGAATATATCTTAAAATGGAAACTTTGACAGAAATTCTAGTCCTCGAAGTAAATAATTGAGAAGATGGCTAACAGGTAACTACTGTAAACCCCTATTTGTTCAGATAACTCACGAAAGCTTCGAAGTGACAATGAAGTGGCTTCAAGATCTCAACGAGTTTAACTTATGTTTTGACTAGAGTTATTTCAATAATGAACGTAACGATTATATAAAGTACAAATTATATTTTTTTCTAAGTTGTGAATCAGTCAATCTTTGATTTTTGGAGAGTATTTACTCTGTTTACATATTATGTCAATCCATTTAATATTCTCCGTATCATTGAGTTCCTTAAGCCGCTAATTTTATATTTTTAGTCAACTTGCATGTTGGTTATTTATGTTTAGTATATATATTTTGAATTTTGTTGATATAACATATGATATTTATGATTATTTCCAACATTCTGTGAGGAATATATTTTATAATTTAATTAAATTCAAAATGGCTATAGTATTTACAAGAAAAATCCTCGGACGCCATTTCAAAATAGTTGTCGGCCTACAAATTAGGAGAATCCTAAATTATCATTATTTCTTACTTCGGAGATCACGTGTCAAAGTTGATACGAATCACGAAGTTCTATTGTGTTCTAAATATAATTTCTCATGACCAAAATAATAATTATTTGTTATTGTCAGCAAGTGATCCAGCTTCACAGCGATTGAAGTCTCAAGGTGCCGACGAGAGATCGTGCAGGTGGGCTATGACGCGTTATCCCACTTTTTCAGCCGTTCGGCTTCCCGGAAGGCCAGCATTTTCGCCCCATTCTCGGCTGGACCTCGAACCTACAGACATATGTCTGTCTGGCGCATTCATCCCCGGGCTAGCAGTTGCTCTATACTGCACGCTTGTCGTTGTGATATTGTAATCCTTTTAATTAATAATTACTCTCGAGTTTAATTTAATATCTTTAAGTTCTGTAAAGGTGAAATTCCCTGTCAGGAATTCTCCCTTATCCAGAAGCCTCTTCCGTTCCGTTGCGTTCCATTCGACCAAATTACGCAGTTGCTTATTGCGTTTTACCTACGTCCTACACGTGTTGCGTCATGGGCGCTGTTCTCTGTCAGACCATCCGAGGAAGTCCTCAGCTGGTGCAATGCACTCTATGAGTAGCCTCTACCCTCATCTGATTCCAAGGAGTTCGCCCCAACCGTCGACATCCCTCAAGCCGTCCGAACCTGCCGTGGACGTCGAGAATAGGACATACATTGGACACGTCAGCCGTTATTACGTCATAATCTTCTCAAAGGTATTGTGAATCCATTTATTGTAATTTTTGTTGATTTCACATTCCATTCATATATGTTGGATAGACTTTTCGTCTTAAAAGAGTCTGGTCTGTATTGATTTAAACATTACCTCAAATTGAGAGTTTAAAATATCTGTTTACTTATTCGAAATTTATAATTTTTTTTAATCGGATCTACGACCTGATTTTTTTTAATATAATAAATAATAATTTTCAAACTATTATATGTGTTATCAATTACTCATTCTTTCCTGGTACTAGCGTCGAGAGAGAGCTTCGAAAAAAGAGTTATCCATCAAACCTTGATTTGTAAAAAGTCTTTGCTCATTTTCATATACCGCTGAGCTAACCTCGAGTCAAGACTATTAAAGAATTATTGTGTGGTATTTTGAATTACGTAATTATTTACGTAACTTTAAAAATAATATAAAACATCGTGACAATTTTTACCCTTCCGTCCATTATCGGCCAAAGACTTAAATATTTCATTTAAACTTATATTAGTGTATGACATTCCTAAAATGTCTTTAATTTGCACATGAATAGTTTTTTTCTTGAGTGTTATAAATAATCAACATAAAACTTTACAGTTTTTTGAAAACTATTCATTCCCATTTCCTAAAACTGTTCAAGGAATAACTAAAATTTCAGCTCGATCAACGACAAACTACAGTACAAAAAGGGTTGCAGTGACGAAGAACTTAAACATAGTATTGGTATCGGACACAATATTGTTTCGAATATGTGGCTGTAAGCCTACGGGGCATGAATTTGGCAGTAAAAAATACTGCATTTGAAACATGAAGCAAGAACAATATAAAGTTACTAGTGAGATATAAATCATTTGAGACATAAAGCCATAGCAATATTAAGTGACTTGTAAGATATAAAGCATTTGAGATGTGCATTAAGAGCAATATTAAGTGACCTGTTAGATATATTAAACATTTGTGATATAAAATAAGAGCAATATTAAGTGACTAGTAAGATAAAAATCATTTGAGAAACGAAGCAAGAGCAATATTAAGTGACTAGTAAGATATAAAGCATTTGAGACATGAAACAAGAGCAATAGTATGTGGCTAGTAAAATAAAAAGCATTTGAGACACGAAGCAAGAGCAATATTAAGTGAATAGTAAAATATAAAGCATTTAAGACATGAAATAAGAGCAATAGTAGGTGACTAGTGAGATATAAATCATTTGAGACACGAAACAAGAACAATATTAAGTGACTTGTAAGATATAAAGCATTTGAGACACGAAGCAAGATCAATATTAAGTGGCTAGTAAGATATAAAGCATTTGAGACACAAAACAAGAGCAATATTAAGTGACTAGTAAGATATACAGCATTTGATACATGAAACAAGAGGTAGGGTTTTAATAAAAATCATTATTTTCACATTATCTCATTTAATGTTGCTTATAAGTTGCCTTTTATAAATTAAAAACGAATAATTCTTCAGTTTATTATATACCCTGAAAATCATTCCAAAATTTTAACAATAAATTAATTCAATATTTTTTTAAAACATCGTATATACAAAAGTCTGAATATTTTAGACTACTTATTTTCTTTCCGTGAAAATTGTTGTGATTTCCTTGCATTGTTTGTTCATTATATTGAAGCGTGAAAAAACAATTAATCGAAAAAACAGTAAAAAATTTAATATTTACAATTTGTTTTTTAAAAATGCACTTGATAGTTGTTATTATTATGATTTTCAATGAATATTTTTTTTAATTACGTCGAATTATGCCATTTAGTAATATAAAAAAAGAATGACTTAATTTTTTCTCACTTATGTATCTAACTTAAAAGTTTTAAACTCTTCAAATCATTCGACTTACTTACTAATTGGCTATTAAAAATCTTCTTTAATTTACGTTCTCTTTTTTACAAGTTATTGTGCTTTGATCTTTAAACTTAAAAATGTGAAATTAAATTCGCTTTCCAATTCGAAACTCTGTTCAAAAATACTTAGCGGTTTGTATCCCAAAATAAACATAATTTTTAATTTCAAAGAAAAAGATCTCTTCAAAGTTTCTAAGGTCTTTTGAAATTATAAATGAAAATCGTTTATTTATAAATCATTACCAACATTAATTTTGGAAAACAAGATATACATGGTGGGACTAATCAAATTATGTTAATAAATGAAAAATGTGCAAAAAGTAAAAAAAAACAGTTATTTGAGAGAGTATATGAATATAACCTCGGTGACTTAATTGATAAGAAACCTATCTCCCAACTCGAAGGTTACGGATTCAATCCCGCTGGAACCCAGATTTTTAAAACAAGGATTCTAGTCTGGTTTTCACTTAAGGTCTCTAGCATATTTCGGGTTGGTTGAAAGAGATTGACCAATAACAATAAGTCCGCAAGCTTAAAATGTATACAACAAAAAAGTAATACAATGCAATGCGAAAGGGAGGAAAGATGTGTGCTACAAAAATGAACTTGGCATTCTGTCATCTTTATTTGCCTAGACAGGGAGATTACGTGACATTAGACTCCGATGACCTTATACAACTTGATACAAGTTTAGATATTTTCTACTGTTTAATCTCGAGAGAATACTGGTCGAAAGACTTGAAAACAATGTAAAAAGATTCTGAGAATTTTTCTATGAAATTCTACGTGGAAGGATAATTTTATAAAATTTAAGATGCCTTTGACTAAGATAAAAGTTTAAAACTAAATAGAAAATATAGTTATAAACTCTTATCTAACTTTTATTATGATAGTTGGGTATAGTTGAGAATAAATAACGAAGAATATTAAAAAATATAACTTCTTAAGTATTTTATTTATTTAACTTATATCATATATGAGCAATATTTTCCAATTTTTTTTAAATATTAAAAATATAAAAGATCGAATAAACCACCAAGTAAAAAAATAACATGAAAGTTTTAATTGATTTAGCATATTTGTAAAATCAGAGTATAACTTTTAGATAAGATTGTATAACACTCGTAAGCGTCACCCGCCAGGGACTTTTACTTAAAACATAAGTTTTTTTTTAATATTAGTGGGAGGCATAAAAAAAGAACCTCAAAGAATAACAGCTAATTTAATATGGACACATATTTTTATGCATTTGAGATTGTTGTCGTTTCCACAGTAAACTAGGATTTTGACTATATCTTACTGAGGACATATAACATGGAAAAATAAAATGATGTTTCTTTCCGATTGTTGATTATAAAATACTCCGTAGCATACTCTCATCAACTCGATAAACAGTGGCACTCAATTACATATATAAATATCATGAATCAATTCCATCACATTTCATCACTCCAGACAGACCAAAAACTATCTTCAAAATCGAATTCAAAATGCAATCCGTTTTATTCAATAAAACACATTGAGCGTTACCATCCATATTCTTATTATTGGGAAATCCAACGTAAAGATGTTGAAAAGAGATGGTTACAATACGTCGTCCAGAGGCAAGCTATTTTAATAAGAAAAAAAATTATTTTATCAATAATAACAAATTCGCTTTTATGGAAATAGAAACATGCCAAACACGATCTCGCTCGACCTTAGCATAAAATATTACAATAATATTTTCCAAAACTATAGATTTTTTTATTAAACTATTATTTCCATAGTTACAGTTTATTTTAATTGCGAACACTGGTTTGAAACCTCTGACAAAATTTCAATTGACAACATGGATCATATCTTAGAAGTAATTCAACGATTTACATTTTTTTATTTTAAGCTTAGATGTAGTTCACAGCTTTACAGCAAGCATATCACCAAAAACGAGATGAAACGGCTCACCACAGGAGTCATAAGAATCAATAAATTCCAAAATAAGAAAAATAACGACAACATGGAGACTGGTCAGATTATAAAGATAGGACTTACATTTGAATTTTATTGTAATTTATTTTTAACAAACACTGTTTATTCCACTTTTTTATGACGGTATAACCCTACCGGTTTCAAGGCTTTCACCTCATCTTCAGGGGAGTACAAACAAGACTTGTTTGTACTCCCCTGAAGATGAGGTGAAAGCCTTGAAACCGGTAGGGTTATACCGTCATAAAAAAGGGGAATAAACAGTGTTTGTTAAAAATAAATTACAATGTCTTTAAACCTCCACAACGTTAATGCCTTAACTATAAACAACATATTTGAATTTTATCATTGATACCTCAAACATACATTTTTATTGATCTTAATATGATAGACGTAAGTCAAAACGTAACTTATGAATATGTAAATACTGGGATCTTACCAGTAATAATGTGATGTTCAAATTCGCTTATATGTGATATACATCATTCACTGGCATAGTCAAACTTGCGCAGAGAGACGTAAAATCTTTTATACATACTTTCAAGGATATCAAAATGTTGGAAAATATAAAATACGCACAGGTACTGTAATCCTTTCAAAATTGTCTGTTTCCTTCTAAATTCAGTATTTGTATGTCACAGGTGATATAAACAGTACGAACCGAATATATAAGAATGTTAAAATTCCAAATCCAATCTTCCATTCTCTTCCTACTCATTGTCACTTAGGCATTTTAACGACGTGATCAAACGACCTGAATAGAATTTTCAAAAGCTTTCACCTTATAAGTTCTACTTAACAGTAGTTTCACGCATTTCTCGACTCGCGATAACCCATTGATTTCCATATACGTAGTCTTAAGTATTTGGTATCCTTTTGTATCTTAGATTTCTTTTTTTTAATTTCTTTCTTTAAATAATTTTTCAGAGAAAATATTTTTTTTTTATATTACAAAAGTTAATGTTTTTTCCTATTTTCAAAATTCCAAACTAATATCACCGCGCATAAGGATATGTCAAATAAAAATCGATTCAAAATTCAGCTTTTGAGCAAGTCTTGTCACAAATTTCATTATCTCGGGTCTGACATATAACAAGTGGGACGGAAATTGCGTGGTTTTCGGTAAAGATTTTTACTATATTTTAAGGGATTTTTTTATTTGAAAACATTGATAACAATTGTAAAGATTTCATAAAATCAAGCTTTTTAATTTAAAATTATATTATTTAATGTGAAATATAGAATTCTCGTCAAAGGTAATAATGATCACTAGTTAAAATTATTTGTGAAGTTGAATCCTTGTTGAGTTGGCCTACATTATGACAGACGTTTCTTTTCCATCTTCAGGGCGCGATTGAAAAACATTTTAAACAAAATAAGAGCAGCGGTAAAAATCTTCAATCTCATTTTAGAATATAATGATAGTGTTCAAAACTTTAAAACAATAATGTATGCAGTGACTGGAACTCAAATTTATGAAAAAATAGATCAAAATAAATCAGACAGGTGAAAATCGAGATGACCTGTCGAGTATTTCATCCACTTATCCGCATTTGTGACTATCTTTCACTCCATATCCCTTCTGACTTGAGAAAGAAAAACAGATAGCCATGCTTTTATATTTACGCCCACAGTTTTCACCTCGTTTCCATCCATACATTACATCACATAATAAATGCTCTTCTATTCCTCATACATCTTACTTTTCACTCAGTTAAATTTTCAACAATCTTATTCAATTATTTCCTCGTTTACATCTTCGTCGCCCTCTATTAATTTCAGATAGTTTTTTGTATGTCTTGCACCTCATTCTCTAAAAGAGATTAAGGGATAAAACTTCGATCATACAATATAATATTATAGAATAAATTAAAATAAATAGAATGTCTTTTCAAATTCCTGCAAAAAAAATGGTGATAATTTAACAGAAAACTAGATAAAAAAGATGATGCAAGATTTGAACGTCGAGACAGATATTGAAATTTCATGTTGAATTTGCTCATTAAGTAAAATAAATACAAAATAATAAACACCATAAATGTATGAAACTTGATTTAATTCAATCAAATACTTATTTTTAGTCAGTGTTTCTCAATTAAATCCGGTCTGTTTTTTTTTCTTTCAAACAAGAAAAACCGATAATTCCTGAGAAGAGATAGAAACATGTTCTCGCCCACGTATATAAAATAGATTAATGTCGAGACCAGACGCTCACTCATTAAAACATTATGTCACTATGTACTGGGAAGGTATGCTTCAATAAGATTTTAAAAGCACCACCATAGTAAGTTTTCACTTTTTACTACGTTAAGTATAATAAACAAATAGTTTCTTTATATTGATGGCTCGTTAATATATGGACACAAATTTAAAAAATTGCTATTAAATTTGATATTTGTAAATAACGTGGTTTACTGAAAACAATTGCCTCACCTGCCGGCTTTTCACCAATCAATGCAATATATACGTAAATGTGAACGCAATGCTTTTTTGTGTTCGTAAGTACTGATGTTTAATACTTCTAAAGTTTATTTATATATTGTTCTCAATATCAACGTACTTCGTAATGGTTTATTCATTACATTGTAATTAATAACCTGCACAATGCAATTGGTTAGCAAAAAATCAGGTTAAAGATGAATTGTCAATGTATTTGAAATCATACCTTCTTAATAAATTTTATTTTAAAAAAATATATGAAATCAATCCATCTGAAAGAGTTCAAACAGTGTAACTAATTCTACACATATTTTAGGGTTGTGGCAATTATTCTTGAGAAAGAAACCGAACTCAATCAAGGATAAATTAAGCTCTTAGAATAAATTATTGGTAAGTAGTATAAATCCTCATGTTTGTGAAATGCTTTTCTCCTTCACAAGATTTAATTTCGTAATAGAAATTTTGTTGAACTATAATTTTATTGTTAACAATATTTATAAGTTATTCAATAAGCCTATGTTTTGCGCTGTTAAAAAGCTGTTTTTCCTTTGATTGATGATATCTAACTTCTACTTTTACTATGTATATTATTCGTAAATCGAGACAGAACGCCTGCCTCTTATTTTGATGAAAATAAAGAAAGTTTGTTTGCTACCAATACAGCATAATTACTTGAATTTGGCCGTAAAAGGAACAAGTATGTATTATTGGTCAGTAATTTGGATGTAAAATTAATTGCTCATTGCATTTATTTCTTAAAAACCTCGAAGCTAAAAATGTTCCAAATCTTTCAAAACTCTTTATTATTAAGTTTTCAACTCAGATTTTGCTGTAGGTTGTTTTAAAAAAGGTTAAAAATTAAGTATTTCAATACGTATTAAGTTTTATTTGTTTTAATTACAAAGAAATCTCTCCCATGGCGAGGTCAAATAAATGAGGTAAGCTAAATAATCTGCTTCAGCCATTATTTCCTTAAAGTATTGCAAAGATTCCTGCCTACTAAAACCAAAATTTTACTATGCAGACGTCTGATATTTGGATATTACGAAGGAATAGCTGGAAAAATTACAGCGCCTTCAAAACGTTTGTCTAAGATTTATTTTTACCTAAAAAAATACGACCACATCAAAAATACGACCGCACAGATAATATTAAAGATCTGGGTGTCTTGTTCCACAACAACAATAAAGATCTGGGTGTCTTGTTTCTGCTGGGCATGCTCGGGTATAACTCCTTGAGCGTAAGAAGAGATCTGCGTCTCCTGGTATACGTTGTCAGAATCGTTCGAGGAGTTGTAAGCTGTCCAGCATTTCTACAAAGATTAGCGTTAAATGTTTCTAACAATTACACTAGACTGCGCTGGCAAGAACTGTTCTCAATCACATACACAAAAACGGGTCTTCCAGCTGCTACGCCTGTTGGAAGGGTCTTAACTATTTTGAACGGAACTCCTTCGGATATTGACATATTTCATATCACATTACCAAAAGAAAAGAAAATTTTCTTCTGAGATTGGGTGCGTTAGAAAGCACTCATCAACGTATTTAAGTGACTTTGAATATATGTGTATGTACTTGTATATGTGTGTATATGTATGGTATGCATATAACATTAAATTTTTTTTTGGTTTTTCAATATACTTAATTGGCTAAGCCTGTATTGATCCTTAACTGTCCCCCCCCCCTCCTCTTATCTCACCGCAAATATTCAGCGTCTTTCCGATCATGAACTTGCGCTAAGTTCAATCAAGATTGTTTATCGGTCTTCCTAGTTCACCACTTTTTTTTTATGTCGTCCTTAACTGGGCATACAGTGACACTCTGTAACCAGTTATAAACCAATGTTAGACTCGCTCCGTCCTTGGTTATTTTAAGAACCTACTGAAAAAAACTCTTAATTTCAAATCAGTAATATAACGTGTTTTATTCCTGATTTTTCTTTCCTCTCCGCCATCCCTTCCTTTTCCTTTGATTAATAATATCTCCTTTTTATTTTTACTATGTAAATTTTGTAAAGGTGAATAATAATTGAATATTTTTTGCAACCGTGTAACTTCCTTTATTTACTTTTGTCTGATTGGTAGAAAGAGATTTCCATCTAGCATTAAGCCTGCCAGATTGTTTTACAATGAAGAGTGGAATAAATAAACGAAGAAAAGGGTTCAACAATACAATTTACTTCAATTTATTTCCATTTCGATTGAGATGGTCAAATGTTCACGGTTAAGTAGGTATTCAATATCCACGGTTAAGTAGGTATTTTTTGTGTAAAATGGGGAAAAAATATAAAAATTTGGAAAGGGAGAAGAGTAAAACGCCTTTATAACAAAAAATATATATATTACGAGATGTATAAACTTAAGAGAAGCGAGATATTTATGCTGGATAATGGGGTGGAAATTTTTCTATATCTCTAACCCAAGAGAGGTAATGTCTGATGGTAATGATGATTATGGTGATGGAGAAGAATTTCTTCAAATGTTTTATTTTCAGAAGAAATCCATAGTATGTTATAAAAAAATAAGTAAACTACTGAGAGGAAAATTGAAGTTATAACAAAAACATCAAAGATATAAAATTCAAAAGATACAAAGTAGCAAGTTTGAATCAAAATTAATAGATTTTATAAATACACTTAAATGTATGCATTGTCTCAGAAAAACTTGAAATATCCAAGAAAACAGAATAGAAATTAAATTTTAAGAAGAAAAATTTACTTTCAGAATTCGTTCAGGTCCTGCAAGGCCTTAAAATTATGTTTTCACATAAAAAGGGTATAACGAGAAGGAAACACGTTTGACTGTAAGAAATAAAACTGTTTTACATTTGGTTTTCTTAGGGTTATTTAAAAGTAAAAAAAATATGATTTTAGAAGTCTTTACTGGAAAAAAAAAACAACCGAATTCGTATTTTTTAATATCTAGTATTTTCCATAGCAAAATATAGACGATAAGGGAGAAGGAAAGAGACATAATAAATAACTCCGAGATGTGGTGCTGGAGGCGGATTCTCAGTATCCCATGGACCGTAAGGCGCAAACATAGACTACTTAGAAATTACCGAAAGAATGCTAGAAAGAATCCTGACATACGAGTAATTAAGGCATGTTACTAGAAAGATAAACGAAAATCTGGAGATACCTGTGATCACGGGAACATTTGAGGATAAATTGTAAGAGGAAGGTATCCTATCATATGAACGGAACAATTAAAGGAGTTGACAGAATCCCTTTAAATGCTATATTTAACAAGATTGATAGACAGGTGGTTTGGTGTTCTGGAATTTGGTATCTGAACATAGCAGAGAACCAAGACGCTCAGCATTGGGCACGCGATGGTGAAGAAGAAAAATGGGCCACGTCCGGCTTAACTTTCGAATATATCGGTTGTGATATAAAAATAAATGATTAAATAATAGAAATAACCTATCTCTAGTCAAACAATTTGTTAATATTTGAATTTTTCTCAAAACAGCACTAATATACATAAGATGAAACATTATACGTTTACAACTCAATTCAGAATGGCCTCTTCCAGCAGACAACGTACCTGTTAAATTAGTTTCAACGAAGGTAGTGGGAATAAACTAGGCTATTCAATCTTCCTTTCCCACTATTTTTACTTTTCAAATAAACGAAATTCGTCAAATAAGACTCATTTCAGAGCAATTTATATTAATCTCTCTTTTTTATCAATTTCATCTTTCTTATTTTTATTTGTCTATTATTATATTCTTGTTTATTATCATATATTAATTATTATTATAAAATTTCATAAAATATTCCGTTTTTTTTTCGGGAAATTTTGTTCTAAAGACAGTTTTTACTATAAATGTCTAACATTCAATTGATATCGTGGTATTATTCCGACCATTCTTAGACACAAATACTTCCAGTAAAATATTGAAACGATGTAAATGGGTAACGTTAGTAACTTTATTTTGACATTTACTTTTAAATTTATTTTGAAAATTATTGATTATTGTGATTCAATAATGTAACATTTGAAAATTCTTGGATAATCTGAAATATGATTGAAAAAGAACTCGGAGACTTTCGGAAGAATTTGAAGACTAGCCTTATTTCGAAAATTCATTCAACTGTCCATAGTCTTCTAGTATTACTGTATAAGCTTTCTTTGTAAGATGTCTGTCTTCCGAGTCTAGACCTACGTGTTATGTATCCAATTTTATTTAAAAAGTTTCCAGTCTGATTTTCACTTTAAAGACTTCTATGAAAATAAGCCCTTCAAGGAAAACTATTAAAAAATAAAATATTTCACTAAAAGTATATAACACATGTCTCTTTATTTGGAAGAGGTGGCCACATGGCAATAAATTTACCAGGTTGCATTTATAATACAAAAAAAAGTATGGAAGATGGGAAGAATTTTTTATACAATTCAAAACCCTCGATCATAATCTAAAAATAAAAAAAATATATTGTGAAGTAAATAATCTGACACACCGTTTGCTTTTTAGTTAGTGCGCTTTGTTTTCTGATCAAAATCGTTTATTGAAACGTATCAATTCTCATAGATAATTAGTCCAAGTCTTTTTTATTTAGTTCTTAATAGTATTTTTTACAAATTCAATGACATACAGCATGTTTTGTTTTTATTATAGGTATTGATAAAACCGGGACCAGAAAAGTCTTCCCCAGTTGATAGAAAGTAAAAACCAGGCAGGAGAAAAGCAGGAATCAATATAAAAAATCAAGATAGGGGAAGGATGATTCAAAAGCTCTTTAGATGAGTCTCTACTATCAGTCTGAGTTGCCTCATAGCAGTTATTATACTTATTAGTGGGTTCTAAAGACAAGCAAAAAAGAATTTTTCAATATAATTAAAATACTTAATATAATATATATGGATATAGATCAAAGATAAGTTACTTTATATGACAAATAAACAAAACCCTCAGAAATTACAAAAAGCAAATAGTTAACATATATGTTAAATGATTCGTTAAAAATTCTGAATTATCTGACTGATTTTTTAATGTTGTTTTATGCTAATCCTGGGAAAATGTTAGAGAAAAGAAACTTTCAGAAAAAGGGAACTAATATTTGAAACTTGGATGCCGTTTGAAAAAATTGATACACTAAGCGACTACTGTTATTATTAAACTTTATTTTGTTAATTTATTTATAATAAAATTATTTGCCAAGTTCAAGAGTGTTCTTTAAAATTTTGTTAAATAAGATTGAATTAATTTTATTTCAAAAAAATGTTAACCGTTCTTACATATAATCCACCCCATTACACATCATATACTTAGTTCACATGCTTTCGTTTTTCTACATATGATATACTCGTAATTATATCTCGATATCAACAAAACTTGAGTCATCAGCAAATTTACGTATAATGGAAGTTTCATTGGAAAATTTAGGAAAAAAAATAGAACACATATTCGACTTAGTCATTTTACAAAGTAAATCGTTTTTTCGTTCTTTCTCATAGCTTTAAATATGTTTTCGTTCATAAACAATAATGTACTCGTATTTAACGAAATCGAGTTACATTAATTTAAAATGTTTTTTTTCTTAAAATTAAGTATAACTTTTTTTAACATTGCGCTAATGAATTATTTTAAAACGCGTTTTCTAAACATTTGTCTTATTTTAAAGGATTTTTATCATTTAACATTACTTGGTTATCAATAAAGTAACTAAGTATTTTTGATAAAATATAAAGCTTGACCATCATTTTTTTTTATTACTTTTTAATATAATTGTTTCCCTAAATTAAAAACTACATAATAAGTTTGTAATTTACTTAAAATTATATTTTTTTCTGGGTGAAATATTTTCCAATCAAATAATGAAATCGAAACAATCAAAACCACAGTAAAAATAATAACTTACCTAAAATGCACGTTCAATAAATAAATATTTAACTAGTGAAAAGTATTAACAATTCTTTTTAAACTTCACTTCAACATCACAAATAGTTAAAAAGTATTTAAATAATTTCTAATAAACTTTACGTCTTCGCCATAAAGATAGCGTTTTGTTTTTATATATAATCATTTAATTAACGTGATGATAAATTTTTACAGTTTGGAAACAAACTTTTTAGCGATGTGGCACAATCTGCGAACAGGAACGACTCGTGTCGCGCAATGAAACCCGACTGGCCCGTTATACTGACTCCAGAGTGACGAGAGTATTCTCCCGAAGATGCGCATGCGGCCAGCTTATATCTGCATATTTTACTATTTTATTTTATTTAAATTTCAAACTATGCAATCATAATAAGTTAATATTTTATTGAACGTTATTTGCCATAGGATTTGTTCAATTATTTTTATACATATTAAATTTGATGAACTTAGGAATATTTTGAAAAATATTTTGACACTTACATATTTTCCCTAAGCGGAAAAGGTTTCTATCTACGTGTATTTTTTTTTTTGCTTTTCAAAATGTTTATTTTCAATATTTTTTTTGCTTTTCCATGAATTTGGTTGTCTAAAATTTTAAAAAATACATATGAACATAAAACGACATCGGTTTATCTCGAGTTTATTTCATAGATTTTTTCAATACGTGTTATAAAAACATGATATTTTAAGAGAGATAAAGAAAAAATTAATTACATAAGTGTAAGATGTGCGTGGAATAGGTGGACTGAAGATATCGTGCCTGAATCAAGTTGATCAGATTTTTAAAGAAATTAAAGTTAGAAGTAAGATAAATAGAAGATTATGCATGACAAGATATATGAATGTGGAAGAGATAAAAGTTATATGGATGGAGAGAAAAGTTTGGGGATCTGTTCTCTCTGTCCCCGTTACAAGAGAAAAGGTGTGATCATACTCGTGTGTATGTATGTCAGCATTACCTAGGTCTTAAGCTAATTTCTGGTACTATTTGGAAAGTTTGAAACATAAATATTTAATTTCATTTAAATTTAGCATATATTAATATTTATCTTGATTATAAATCATTAGCATCTACATCAGCACCTATGATGGGTTATACCTAAGAAATGATAGTCCTCCATCATACTCGTATTTAAAAAAAACTCGCCTCGCAAAAAACTCAATATACAAATTTTATGATCCTTTTCAAACGATGAAAATGACTTTTAAAATGGTTAAATCCCTTCAATCTTATGGTATAATAACTTGTATTCTTGGTACTTTTTAACACACTTTTTTTAATAAAAATCTATGGATAATTGCGAAGATCTTTTAATTAATAAAAGGTTTCTAATATCGCCAATTGTAGAATATTTTAAAATGAGGACTTTTCCTTTCTTTCTCAATTTGCAAGTGAAATGACAGTTCAAGTTCTAGAAAAATCGTAAAATATTTTTTTTAATTACTTGTATAAATATACGTATCTAGGAATGTTGTAACGACATTAATTTGTATGTAAATTTTTTTACGACCTTACCTAAAAAAGCGCAAATCTCTTCAAAATGCATATCGTTATAGAGATTAAAAAAAATATTTTGCGTTCCATATTTCCTGACTTACTCATTCAATTATTTCTAATGGGGAGCTACACATCATGAGAAACATAAACGAATATGCTAGCTTAAGTATAAAAAATCACATTTAAATAAGTTTAATATTTATTTGTATGGTAAGCGTTATCTTAGACGGAGTTTATATGAAAGAGAGGAGATGTAAAATGGTGTTGAATTACACATTTCAACTGAAATAAATTATCAATTATGAGAAACAGATTCATTAATTAATTTGTATGATACGTTTTAGCATATCAGAATTGGTAATTTAGACATACTGAAGACCATTGCAGGGAGACCAAGTTTTTTATGGCCTCGTTAATTAAGCTTTTGTGCTCAGAATCTCTAAAATAGGCACGAAACTCTAAGTTCATAATCACACGTGTTAATAATACTACCGCATGAAAAGAGGCCACAACTGTCTAGACTCTAGATCGTGTAAGTAATACTATCAGACAAACACCTTTACCGAAGTATGACACTTTTTATTTATTTTTTCGGGTGCAATCGGGAATCAAACTCGAAAATTTCGGATGGAAGTCAAGCGTCTTAACAACTAAAAAAATTGTGTTATAAAAATGACGAAGATATAAAGGTTATATGTTAAAAACAGTGGGCATGGATATACGAGTATGTCTTCTCTTCTGCTTCCTAAGGTTTTGTCTCCTATCGGAGGTCGGCCAACCTCATTTCACCTCATGGCATGGTATTCTATTATCTGTCTTGTTTGCCTACCCAAAATGATTTTTTGTATGTTAATGAACATACAGACAAAAGATCTTAATTTTGAATGTATGTATATCCTGAATAAAACCAAGCAAAATAGATATATGTAGTTTAACAAGCTAACATTACTGCAGCGGAGGCTGATAAAATAGGTTTAAGAGATGGTGAGCAAGGAAAATTGGAAAACCTTGGGTGAAACTATTGAATATTAGATTGAGAGTTATTGGAGATGACAACATTAATAAAGCAAAATAAGCGATAAATAAACTTGAAATTCTCCCTGACCCTTTGGTGAAGCTGCCAGGGTTCTCGTTACCAAGATGACACTAATAATTACTAACTAAATAGGTATCGGTGCGGTGTTGGCTACTAAGCCTTACATTCTTACTTGTATAACCTTTGAAGGGGACCAGATAACAAAATAAATGCTTAATATGTGTCTATATTCTCTTTCCGAGACGCTGCGAGGAGATTCACGTGCTTATTAACAATTCTGTGACGTAGTAGCATAACTTACGATCATAAATAGCATAAGGTACTAAAATAGAAAACGGGTGAACCACTTATAATTTATTTAAATAGTTTTACATTAATCATCTCAATAAATAAATCAAATCATTATTGGTGATTGATTTTTGACACTTATGTAATTGGTTTTCGATAAAAATATGACCGAACTACACATAAATTGATTATATTTTTTCTTATACCACAGCTGTGTTTCATTAAAACAAGTTCTTCTTTCATTTTATTTACAAATTACACCATGTAATCCCCAGGTTTGATACTTGATATCCTTAAAAAAAGTTTCTGCTTTTAACGTAAGGATTTTCGACTCCATCTTATTGGTTACAAAAAAAATGCCATGTGACAATAAACCTTATAGTATGTGGATTAGAATTGTAAACTTGTAATATTAGAACATTATGTTGGGTTTATGGCAAGACGCATGTCTTTTCAAACCATTTAGAGAGAAAAAATATAATTTAATGGTCATCATCACTAACACACTGTGTCTTTCTTGGGGCAGGCAAAGAAAATAAATATCCCCTTAATTTTATTCTGTGACACATCTTCCACTACTACCATGTCCATACACGTCGTAATAAATACTATCGTATTATAAATGCTTCACTTCACTCTTTCTAGATTTTATAAATTTGGACGTGTCATATTTTTCTAGGTTGTTCCGAAAATTCTCATTCCTTCCATATTAATCGCATTGATTATTTTAGTAAATTTTTCATAATTCATTTTTTCTACATTGCCGAAGTATGTTAATTAACTGTGACGGGAGTACAACTCCTCCTGAAAAGCAGTGAGACTTTATGGGCATATCCAAACGGTAACACACCAATGCATTCCAAGAAGGTGCAGAACAGCTTATATATCGAAATCATCTCACAAATATCTGACATGTCAAAACATGAAGAACCCCATCAAGCGAATCCTTTCTCGATAAAAACAATTGCGATTGGGGAACAATGGACGGATTAGCCTAGACTAAACGGAAGAAATGGCGCTTCTTCGTTGAAAATGAAGATATGACGTATAATAGTAAAAAGTCTGGAACTTTATAAGAAAACTCAACGATGAAACACATTTTATAAAAGGCAACTCCAATATCACAATGATCAAGTGACACACCAACTTTTGCTGAACAACAAAACGTCTGAACTGAAACTTGAGATTTAAAATGCTTTTTTAGTTGATTATATTACAGCTGAAAAAATAAAACCCTACAATATAATTCTTCGTTAATTGATTTATTTATTATTTTATTTATTTTTGCATTTGATACAGGTTTATCCTAATACGTCAAATAAGAACGAAGAAAATAAGTGTACATACGAGTATACTCGTAGAATAATAACATGAGGAGCAATGTTACTCATGCTTCGGTGTGTAGTGACCAGTTATATTGAATAAGTTTATTAAGGAGTTGAATGTGCAATTTATTCCACATTTTGAAAATGTCAAAATTAGAAAATTCATTTAACAAGGATATTCCGCGTGATGCTCTTGACAGCTCACTTCGTAAATACGGATTCGAAGACCATCTTAATTCACGGTGGCGTATATATTATAATTGTCCATAACATTAAACAAAAGTTTGTGAATCAACAAAGGCTTTGCTTTTTTTACCGTTAGCACTTTGTGCATGTATAAATATGTGCGTAGATCTCTTCTTACCTTTGAAGAATAATATCCAAGTATACTCGTTAGAAAAATGTGTGATACTGTTTGGTATAGAAGTATCACTGAAATTTTATTTGGACTCACTCAACTATATTTCTCGGATTCCAATTTCTTGAACTGCACTCTAACCTTCTGCGAACTAGTAAATTATAAAAATATCTCATAACAGCGCCACCGTCAAATTCCTTGGAGACTTATCACAAATCCCAGAACTTTATTCATAGATGCTTTATCTTGTAACAACACTCGAACTCTCAAGACGTGTGCGAGTGTAATCTATCTACGTACTGTAGTATTTATTCATAGATGCTTTATCTTGTAACAACACTCGAACTCTCAAGACGTGTGCGAGTGTAATCTATCTACGTACTGTAGTATTTATTCATAGATGCTTTATCTTGTAACAACACTCGAACTCTCAAGACGTGTGTGAGTGTAATCTATCTACGTACTGTAGTATTTCACACACATACGAGTATGTATAACGGCAAATTTTGAGTTCATCGCCAGCTCCAATTATTCTTAACGAAAAATCTCGATTACTGGGGCTGAAAACAGTTTTCTCCCGGCAACATTCTTCAACATATCCGCATCGTCAATTCAAATATGTCGAGAGGTACCACCCGAATGAAGGAATTTACCTTCAATATAAGAAATAATATTTTATTCCTTATATCTGCTTTTAGGGTATTTTGTTCCTTATTCCTTACACAATTGGCATGAAAACGAATTACAGAGCGAGAATTTGTGGTTTTCCATGTTTTTGATATACTCGTATTTTTTCATTTTAACAGTCAGATGAACACACGCCTGCGATAATAATAAGACCGTATTACAAATACCTTTTTCATAGCATAGCCAGTAGTAAAGACGAAACATTTTATCGATTTTATATCTTCGGTATCAAAAATAATTGCCAAAGCACCATACCATCATACCGTTTTCATGCTAGAATTGGCAGAAAGGGCGCAGCGCGAGATATTTCTAACGTGACATACATCTTTCGCATCCTCTATATTCATATACGAGTACGTTGACCATATTTTAAATAGCAGTTCTGCGTTAATTTTCTAATGAAGATTCTAGGCTGTTTACCATGGTCCGAAACATCATGTATCTTCATGTATGTTTCACACCATACAAGAAAGATTTTCGATGTTGATCTGTTAATAATATTTAACTTTTTGGTATTGACTATCTGAAGAGAATATAAATCACAAGTAAAATTATTACTTCAAATTATCCGTTATTCTCCATAGTAATTTATGGTATTTTTTATTGTTTCCTTCGATCGTTTGTTTAATTAAAACTTAGCTCATTTGTGTTGAATAACAAATAATTTTACTAGTATGGGTGATCGTTTGTTTAATTAAAACGTAGCTAATTTATGTTGAATCCCAAATAATTGTACTAGTATGTGTGTTTTTAATGTGTATCATATGCTCCATGTTTCTATCCATGTTCTTTAATCATCCAATATGGGAATACTTAAAGCCATCACAAGAAAATCTCTTAAGTATTGGTAAGAAACTCACACATTCAACAGATTTGTAATACAGGTTTATCGAATGATCCACGACATAGTCAGATGGAGCAGGAAGAGGAAATACTGGCATGAGCGGGTGAAAGAGATAGGCAATGATTGAATCCTATTTGAAGCAGAATAAGAGATCCCTCAGGATATCACATGCCAGGAAGACCAGATAAAAGATTTCTAGTCGTCTGGTGCTCTATCTCCCAAGCATGATTTTCGCGACAAAACATATCCTAGATATAAATCAAGAGGAAGAAGACATATTTCTAATCAATTGAACAAATTATTTAGAAGTTTTTCTTAGCATTTAAGGTTTAAGCAACTTACTCGTACAGTAACACACTTTTCCAACTCTAAGGTTTATCAACTCATTAATTATAATGAAAAAAATAACATTAAACACTTCTGTCAATTTGTTTATTATGTATCAAAATACTTTATTCAACACTTATTGAAGACTTATTCCACACATTAGATAAATATAAACGTTGAAAACAATGAAAACTTTCATTCAATAATAAAAAGTATTAAGTATATTTTAACTATTAAAGATTTCGTGATTAAAACTTATGAAAAAGTTCTATTTTTTTAAATAAAATTAAACTTTTATCATTAACTCGTACAAACTAAACTTATCTTTGATTACTTAAAATAGATCATGTAAATCATTTATGAGTTTCTCCTGAAACAAATATACCGCTACAAAATATTGATAAAATTTACAATGTGTAATATTTAGTCAAAAGGTGACACCAATTGTTTTGAATAGGACAATTGTGATCGATTCTGATTTCGAGGTTCTTTTCCTAGAAGCTTGCTTGAAATGATATCGTACCTTTAATGAAAGGCTGTCACAATTCTATATAACAAAGACTCAAGATAAATGAGATGAGGATATCGAAAATACGACAACATAGTATGACACTAGAGAAGAAGTATTTTTGCAAATTACTTCGTGAATTTTTTTTGTACCAATTCTGTGTTGTATCATCACTGTTTTATTTATATATTCAATGCGTTATAAAAGAATACCTTTTTTTAAATGATTTAGTTATACATGATTAATACTATTTTCCAAGGATATTTGAAAAACGTGAATAATTTTAAGATTTTTATTATAAGTTATATTTTGTCAAAATATAAGTTAAAAAAAACTTATCTCTGACTGTACAAATTATTGACATACTCGTAAAATGTGGTTTGCAGCTTCGATAATTCAAATAGATAATTTAATATATAAAATGTATTGAACATGGAAAGAATAAATGTATAATAAATAGTTGATTCTAAACATTTTCTTTTGAATCAGTGTATTGACACATTCAATAGGAAACATTTGAAGAGAGGGAAATGTTTAAATGAGGAAAAAATAAATGTTTTTCTCTCGTATAAAAATACGTATTTCAATCCCTAAACAAAATTTTAATTAATTTACAATATTTTCGAGGTTTATTTTTTTTTCTAAAATGCAACAATTCTATGAATCTTTAAGTACAGGTAAATATGTTGTCATTATTATTTAACACTGATTTAAATATATTTGGCGGATTTATTGCTTAAAAGCAATTTCTACTAATCAAGTAAATTTTGTTTCACAATTACTATTGGTATCCTTGACCGTATCTTAAACTAAGTACGAGTACGACTATGGAAACAATATTTGGGAATTTTAAAATAAATTAAATAAAAGGAAAATCTAAACGAAAATAGGGATTACGATGGGAATTATTTGGAAGTTAAAGATGAGGAGATTTCTTTTCATTCTTCTTAAATATGGATATGGATGAAGTATATCTGACTGAGACAGAAAGATTGTCCTATATTGAGCTAAGTGAATCACAAAATAATATATGTATACAAAGGTTTTTTCCGTTACCAGATCGGAGGAACAGTAAGAGAACATGTTCAAAAAGAGAAATGGATATATAACACATACGAGTATGTGTATAAGCTAGCTTGGTTTGTTCAATGCTTGAAAGAGGGTGAATAAAAATTTCTTAATTCCATTTAAATTTTTTCGGTATAAAATCGTTTTTTTAATATGAAAGAGGTCCATGTTAAAAAAAATCCTCATTTGATAAAAAAATGTTTTTTTGTCTTAATTTTCTCAAATTATAAAAATGATTGCATTCCTGAACATGTCACTTATTTCGATATATCTTATTTAAAACATTTATTATTGATAAATTTAATGATTTATAAAATAATATTTCATACCAAGAACGCATATTTTTCTCATTTTTTCTGCAGTGCAAAATCTGTTGTATTATCTATTTCTATGACTATCTTTCTACCGAGGTGATAGTTTTCAAGATATTTTGTGTGTATGCTGAAATAGTTTGTTTTTTTAATCTTAAGGTTTTACCCACAGGGGACTTGGAACTTTAATTAAAAAATTTGAAGAATGAAGAAAAATCTTAAGCTTAGAACCGTCTACAATTTTCACCGGGAAACAAATTTCTTGAATACAAAAAAGTTTTCTTGATTGGATACTAATTAGCAGTATTGATATTTTTTCATATTAGCCTACCATTAGCGGATTGTTTTACCAATGAATTTTTTTTAAATGTGTAATTTACTTACATTAAAATGATTTATGCAGCCGCTGTTTAAGTAAAAAATGCATTTGTAAGCTATTTATAAATTATTTAAAAAAATGTGTTTTTAAGACAAAAGAAAGAATGGTACGTTATTGGACGCGGCAAATATATAACATTTAGTATTTCAAAAATTGTTGCCTTAGAAATCTAAGAAACTATTTTTTTAATTATGAAACATTGAAACATAAATAAATAATATAAAAGAAACTAAAATATTGTATAATAAGACAAAACTTCAGCTCTGTAAAATTTAAAGACAAATTTATTTAAATGAAAAAAATAATTTCACAAAAAAGTTTATTCTACTCCCAGACAATATTTTGTTAGTGTTTGAACACATAAGCCTGTGTTAGATTGTTCTGAAAAATTGTCAATTAATCAATTTAAAGAGGGTTTTTGAAAATTTAATATTTCAATTGCAGTTCGCTCTATTATTGAGTGGTTTTCCATTTCAGTAAATATACAAATAATGATGGAAGTAATAAGAAATTATTTCGTTCACAATTTAGAAAACAGACGAAAGTGTGATGGTTTGACGTGAATCTACACGGTTTTTATTGTTTGGCATCATTGACAGCCTTGTATCATTCCCTATCAATTAATGAACCACATACATCTATCTACAGTAGTGCTTCTCAAAAAAGGGAGCGTGGCCCCTTAGAGGGCCGTGAAGTTCCTGACAGGGAGTCGCAAAATATTTAAGCATTTGAAAAATAAGATCTTATGTTTATAAAAAATATTTCTCTTATTATTTAAATTCCTAAGTTAAGAAAATAGATTACGACATACAATTATTCTTAATATATATCGGTAAAAAAGAATTCATATTTTAGTAATGCGTATATTACGTGTAAGAAGAATTGATTGAAATTTGATCAGATTAAAGAAGAATTTGATGAAAAAGCCTTGCAGAAATTTGGATAAGGTGGCAGCAAAAATATCTGGTAACCACAAAATCTGCATTGGTAATCATAATTTATTTTTTGATAATGTACCTATGCGAAAAAGCATTTTCATAATTTTTTGTAAAAAAATGAGCATAGATCGCGCCTTTCAGTGGAAACTTTGGAATAAACCCTGCGAATTAACATTTCAATCATTGTACCGAATATTGCTTGGTTATGGACGATATTGCTTGGTTATGGACAATATTCATTGACCTCCCTTTTATTAAAATGTTCTTTATAGGCTGCAGCTGTAGAAGTGGATTTGAAGTTAGTTTTTGTTGTATTTAATAAAAAAAATTCCTTTATAAGCAAGTAAATGGTGTGTTATATTATTTTTAGTAAAAATGTGCATCTAATAAAAATGAATGGATAATATAGCACTGTTGGTCCCTAAAAACAATATTTTCGGGAAGGCTTATATTTTTCTTTTCATATTTCGAGAGCTGTAATATGAAAAAGTTTGAGAAACACTGATCTTCGGGACGAATCAATCATTTATTGCGCTGCAAACTACTAGTATGTGTCAAATGTTGTTTTCTTGTCGGAACACCGTTGGAATAAACAGAGGAAAAACGCAAACTTTCATATCGCAATATTAATCTTTCACTTCTTCTTCATCCATATTCCTTCTTAAATATCTCCTAAGATTTCTTTGACTTTTTTGCATTTACGTCCTTCAAAATACCATTCACTTGATCCAATCATACTTACCTTGGTATTCCTCAATGATGCCTTCAATCACATTTGAACTCTATATTACTTAATACATCAACATTAAATCCACGTCCATCCCTCATCACTTAATTTCACACTGTTTTTTATACGGATTTCATTGTTATTACTCCTTTGAAGTGGGAAATAAATCTGAATCACTAAAACCTTATAATATATCAATTTAAAAGTTAGGTGTTATGATCAAGTATTCAGAAAAGTGCTCAGGATGATTCAACACTTTTATAACACCCTTGAACTTTAAATAGGTTTATCTAAAAGCTTCTCGTTGACAGAGTTACTTATTAACTTATATTTCGACGATACAATAAATGAACTTCAGCATTTTGGGTGACAGATTATATTAAAGTTTTACACTATAGATTTATTTTAAAACTTCGTAAAGTGAGAATAGGAAAAATGGGATTTATTAAAGTACAGACTAAATTTATTTAGAAAATATTTTTTCAGATGATGATAGAGTTGCGAGAAATATCGTACAGTATGTAGCGAAAGAAAATAAAGTCGATAGGGTGCCAAAATATTTATTTTCGAACCGGACAGTATCAAAACCAGCTCAAATGATAGTCCGCAAGAGTATTTTCATACCAACATTGATTTATTGGAGTGAAACGTGGACGTGATCTAATACTGAAAGCCAAATAAATAATGTAGTAATGCGTGTACTGAGAATAATACATGGGTGACAATGAAACGCAGATTGACTGACAGAATGAATACGCAATGAAGTGATAAGGGATGAATGTGAACGAAGAATAACACTCTGGGAAGGTTTGGTTACTTAGAACGAACGAATAAAGAATGATATACAAAACAAATATACAACGCAAATGTGACATGAACGTACAAAATGAAGACCAAAGACAGTTTGGACGAATCAAGTGAATGCTATTTTTAAAGCAGAACATATAAAAAAATCTAAGAAGTAATAGGAATTGTATGAGAAGGTGTATGTATGTAGATGAGACTATGGATGTATTTCGAGATAGGAAAGTCTGGTGCTATGTCCTCTTTGTCTGCCCTGACAGAGAAATGGCGTGATGGTATGTTAGTTTGTGCAAACTTAATTAAAAATGTCATAATTAATGTAGCAAAAAATTTACATTTCTTTTTTCTTTTTACACTTTTTAAATCTGGTGTTTTTGCTGACATATTACATCTTTAAAATGATATTACCGCGATCTTGATAGAAAAAAGAGAACTGATCTATATTTTTTTATTTCACATTAATTATTATTAATTATTTATTGTGCACTTTTACTGCAATTAATAAAAATAGTCAACGATATAATAGTCTCCTATACCAACTGTCTTCAACTATCTGGATCGTTTTCCAATAGCGACCAAATTGAAAAGAAAACTGAGGTAGTATCATTCTGTTTGATCACAAGTGATAATATTTAATGCGCAGTATTTACGCTTTCCATTTACGCGGTTTCCATTGATATGATTTCACTTTAACGCGTTGTATTCTGTTAGGAACTTAAGGGATTGAAAAGAACAGCCAAGCAGCGGACTCTGGATATAATTCATAAATAATCAATATTGACAATTGAAACAGGGACAACTGTGAGATTAACAACAGTAAATATCAAAAATTCAACCAGCAAGGGTGATTTGGAATAGGTCTAGCGAATTGTTAGTTCTTTAATGTTTTCTTTCGTGTAAATAAATCGTATTGTTATCATCGAAATGTAGTTTTAATTATAAACACTTATACGAGTATAGATTGACTTAAATATTATAGTAAAAAAACCTGAACTTTTTGGACTATGCTAGATAAAAATTGTACAAATATGTGAAAGATAATGTTTTTTATAAAGCATTCAATTGATCTATTAACACGCTTAGAACTAATTAATTGCAAAAAATAGAGGGATTGATGTATCATATAACATAACTTTATTATGTTCAGTGAATTGGCAAAAAACACTTAAAATAAAATATCAATTTTCCCTAATGTGAGGGACACTTAACTTGAACATTCAAGTTCAATATGCTTTTTTCATTGATTTTCAAAAAAATATATTGTAACGAAAAAGGCTTCATTTATCTCTGTATTGGAAACCAATCTTTTTTCGATATTTATCTTCAAAAAGGATATGCTGTGATATCATATTACGCATTTAGTTTGTACATTTTTGGGAAATGTTATTAAATACTTTTATCATCCTAAAAAAAGCCTACCCTTGTATATTATAGAATATGGTTCCAGTATTAAGAAATCTTGTTATCTGTGTTATTCAAGGTTTCAATTTTAGAATATAAATTTTCCTTATTTACGATATCGATCAATAAATATATTTTAAAACGACACCTTTAGTAAAATTATAGCTATCATTCACACATAAATACTATTGTACTATATGTTAATATTCTACACTACGTTCGTATAATTTGTTTGGTGTAGAGGGAATGTGTGGCCTACGCATGCTCCAAGCTATGAGCGTTATAGTAGCTACTTAAATATGTCTAACCAACTAAACCACGGAGGTTATCACGATTTTCACCTAAAGAGATCTCGAACAATGCACGTTAAGCAGCTACTAAGCCCAGGAAGATAAAAAATATCCTATTATAAAATATTGGAAGGAAAATCGTCCCGGAATGGTTCTACTGGGGATTGAACCCTGACGAGTTTATTCGTCGTTGTATTGTATTACACTTTCATTGTTAACACTACAACCTGGCGAGTTTATTCTATTCACCTGTGACAATTTTTTCCAGCCAACCAGAAAGATGTTAGGAGACGTTAAGTGAAAACCTAACTGAAATGCTATTTATCTACTAATATATTCCACATCTCGGTGAATAAATTGAAAATTAAGCTGATTTATACTAACACATGTAGACATAACTGAACCACTTAAAAAAAGCATTAGTATAATTGGTCCTGTTGTTATAATTTTTGTACTTTTTTTTCTTGTATTTTACATTTTATTTGATTTGATTTGTTGAACGTGCATCAAATGTAATTAAATAAATGGTTTCCAACAGGAATCGCACCAGCGACCCTCAGGTTGGAAGATAGGCGTGGAGCTATCTAGGTCGTGGAGGTCGTCATTAGGATCAATAGGATATTTATTTTAATAATAGAATTTAATTGATATTCATTTTATTTATCAGTTTCATCCGAATATTTTTTTATATGGGTGTATTACATAAAACATGAAAATTTCTAACGATTTTGTAATATAAATATACGAAGATAAATATTTATTTTTCGCATAAATCATACACTCTCCGTTCCAGCTCCACTCGGGCTGGACACGATATTTCTTTTCAGAAGAAGAGCTTCGTGTCGGATATTTATTAGACTTTGCTGTACATATAACACCTATTAATAAAATGGGATATATTTTACAAAATGCACTCAAATAACTTTAATTAAGAAGAAAAGCTTCAAAGCATACATCACCTGAGAAACTGGGAGAAGTTCTATTTTCTTAAGTTGCAAGTAAACTATTTGCCATTTATCTGTTGTAAAAATATTTTTTTTTAAACACTTATTGTATACAGAACAATTTAGCTGATGTTTTTACATGTGCTCACTTACACATATGGAACATACTTTATAGTGCTGCTATATGTGAATGACTACGTCCTTGTTTCGTACACAGTAGATCTCCGAGAAACGACGGAAGTTTTTTCAGAGGTATATAAAATGTTTGGCATAGAAATAGATGTGAAAAAAACGTAAATACTAGCATAGTTTGCAAAAAAAGTGAGATATTACATCCAATCGACATTTGTGTGAGTGTTCAACGATGGGAGAACGTGCCTAACTTCACATACATGGTGTAAAGTAACATGAACAAATGGATTATGTGTTGAGTATGAACAAGTGATGCATAAGAGTATTTTATATTCTACGATGGGAGAACTTGCCTAACTTCACATACATGGTGTAAAGTAACATGAACAAATGGATTATGTGTTGAGTATGAACAAGTGATGCATAAGAGTACTTTATATTCTACGATGGGAGAACGTGCCTAACTTCACATACATGGTGTAAAGTAACATGAACAAATGGATTATGTGTTGAGTATGAACAAGTGATGCATAAGAGTACTTTATATTCTACGATGGGAGAACGTGCCTAACTTCACATACATGGTGTAAAGTAACATGAACAAATGGATTATGTGTTGAGTATGAACAAGTGATGCATAAGAGTACTTTATATTCGTCAAAATTAAGAACAAATTTTGAAAGTAATCACCCAACTGTAAGTGTTTAACGATCCAAAGGAAAACATTTTATAAAATGTGTACATGACTATAATACAAATGCTCTGTAAGTATAATATATTATTGGGCCAGTGATCGTATTGCTCAATAGAAAGAAGCTTACACCATTACTAAAAAAATAGTGAAATCTAGTGCCAAAGATATAATAATTACTTGCATGGTACCATAGGAAAAGAAAACACAAAAGTCGTTTATTATATATTTTTTATATAAAATATGTTGAAACAATATTTTTTTATTTTGTATTCACCACTGATTTGAGTTCACTACGGGTTTCGAAGACTTCTGTCTTATTTGTCAAAAGTTGAACTAAATTATGTCTTAAATATATTTTTTTCTAATTGCAGTAGGAACAAGAGAATGGAAAGGAAGTAGTAGGTGACAAAAGAATGGATTTTTAGATAAATATTATTAAAATTAACTTGATTGTTAAAACATTGACACTTAATTCAACGGTTTTTTTAATCACGAAAATTTCTAAGTCGTCCAGTTGCAATCCCCCCAGCTAGTGTACAGAATCCACAAATCACAATCGATACCAAATTAATGTTTTTTTTACATAGTGGTTAGTTAACTTAGAAATATTGTTTTTATTAAAACATCTCAAGTGTTCCCTAACTCTTCTTTCAAAGTTTCTTTTTGTCTTACCTACATAAAACTGTAAACAGTCATTGCATTTTCTATTTATTTACTCCAGATTGAGACTGTTTACTTTATTTATGCGTAGTGTTAACCAGCTTACTTGTTTTTACTTATTGGCTACGAAATATGCTGATTCTTAGGGGTATCTTAAGGCATCGCTATAGATACAGTGCGGGCTAAATCATTATTTATATAAATAATTCGACGTCATTGTTTCAGTTGTATTTTTTTAACTTGCGGATACACATATTTTTGTTTTTTTCATTGATTTTTGTTTTTTTAATAAAAATTGATGTATTGTTATTGGAGAGTATCCGTTATTTAAGGATTTTGTTTTTATTTTATTTAATTCATGCTGGACATTATTTTTGTACTTAATAGTTTTTTAATCATTGAATGGAAAGAGGCAAATTTTCATAGAAAATGGTGATTAGATGTACTGTAAATAACAATATCTGTATAGATGTTTACAACCCTATTTCGGATACTTGAGTTTCAAGACTTATTAAGGACATGTCAAATTGCTGTGAAAAGTAACTGACAAGACGTTTAAGAAATAATATGAATGGATTTTTTCTACAGTTGAACGAATCCACAAACGTCGCAAGCAAGGTTGTTTTTTTTTTCGGCATATTGATGGAATGGCAGCAAAACAGGTGAATAAATTGTTTAAATAATTGACTCATATTTGGTAACCCACGATATATTTGGAAAATCTTGATATATCGTATTGTCACTATGCATGCACTGATGGAAACATGACAATTTAAGCAGTTTGAAGGGTGTAGTTGCACACATAATACAGAAAAAATATCATGTTAAAAATAAAATACTGCTTTCTTCATTGGCAGGCTAGTGTAATAAAAAGAACTTAAGAGGAACTGTTCTTAAATTTGATCAAACCAAGTGCGTTGAACTCTAAAGTTGTGATTAACCTAGCTTTGTGAAAATATAAGTTTGCAAAAATACAGCTGTTTCACACAGAAGTCCAATAATTGTTTCGTTGAAAAGTGGTGACGAGATTTTGTTAATTACGAGAGGAAATTTAGTAAAAATAAGGAGTATTTTAAACTGAACATGAAACTGAATTGGCTTACGAATAAAGTTACATGGATCATATAAAGAAATGATATTTCTTGCAGATATTTTATTCATACTTAATACACTTAACATTTCTCTTCAAGAGGTAATTATCAATATTGTCAAAGTAAAAAAAATTAATAAATGCCGATCAAATTGAAAATTTGTTCAGATTATATTTTGAAATGAAATACTGAACACTTGTTTTACTGAACATGATCATTGGTAACCATGACCGGTGAACTAAAAAAACGTTGAATTTAATTTTGGTAGCATTTATCGGATTTACAAAAAACTTTTTTGGAATATTTTCCCGATGAACAAAACAATTTGCTTTGCTTCAAATTCCTTTTGTTGAATCCTGTGACAAATTGTCAGTAAAATAAAGAAAACAACACATCGCTTTAGTACCGAATTCACAAAGAAGATAACATTTTTTATAATGATAGTATGGCTTCAAATGTTAAATGAAAATCGCCAATCTTTTACATAAGAAATAATCTCGAAAATATAAGCTAAAGGAAAAAACTAATGACGAATACAGAAAGAGAGTATTATCAAATGCAGAGTTCAAAATTGAAATTAAGCACACAATGAAGAAGAAGAAAAAAAAACAGTTATACTTTATCCTATCATGTCTTACTCTATCAAACATTGCAATAGCAGATATTCTACGCAAGACATGCATTTATTTCGTTCTTATCACTCACTACTTTGGATTTACTTGCACACATCAAGATTGGCTCTAGAGCACCACCGTGCATAGCTTTTCATGATTTTGCATTTTTTTAACAGGACAGCACGTTTGACAAAGCAAGAGCCATTTACATGGATGGATTTATTCTCCATGCATACCCCAAAAGAGACATAGTGTGATGGTTTATATGTTTTAAAAAATGTATCAAATCTCATACGATCATCCATTTATTAAACTTATTTGAAACTTTTCATCGATTAATACAAATCCTGGTAAGAAAGAAAACTAATAGCTAAAACATGGCTAAGAAAAATGTGAATATCCAAAATAACTTGAATAAAAACATATTAAAATTCAATGGGTTACAGCAACTGTCTACGATTATTTCTCAGCAAAAATATTTAATTTCTTTCCATGGCATTAAAGAAAAACTCCAGAGCTGCCCAGGCCTATTTTTAGGACAACAGTCAAAGTGAACGTCTGCGCTTGGTGATGACGTGATAGTGATCGACAGAATGCGTAAATAACGTAAAAGAATATTACAAAATCTCAATATACAGGAAAGGGCACAAACCACGTTGCCTACAACAAAATCTCAATATACAGGAAAGGGCACAAACCACGTTGCCTACAACAAAATCTCAATATACAGGAAAGGGCACAAACCACGTTGCCTACAACAAAATCTCAATATACAGGAAAGGGCACAAACCACGTTGCCTACAACAAAATCTCAATATACAGGAAAGGGCACAAACCACGTTGCCTACAACAAAATCTCAATATACAGGAAAGGGCACAAACCACGTTGCCTACAACAAAATCTCAATATACAGGAAAGGGCACAAACCACGTTGCCTACAACAAAATCTCAATATACAGGAAAGGGCACAAACCACGTTGCCTACAACAAAATCTCAATATACAGGAAAGGGCACAAACCACGTTGCCTACAACAAAATCTCAATATACAGGAAAGGGCACAAACCACGTTGCCTACAACAAAATCTCAATATACAGGAAAGGGCACAAACCACGTTGCCTACAACAAAATCTCAATATACAGGAAAGGGCACAAACCACGTTGCCTACAACAAAATCTCAATATACAGGAAAGGGCACAAACCACGTTGCCTACAACAAAATCTCAATATACAGGAAAGGGCACAAACCACGTTGCCTACAACAAAATCTCAATATACAGGAAAGGGCACAAACCACGTTGCCTACAACAAAATCTCAATATACAGGAAAGGGCACAAACCACGTTGCCTACAACAAAATCTCAATATACAGGAAAGGGCACAAACCACGTTGCCTACAACAAAATCTCAATATACAGGAAAGGGCACAAACCACGTTGCCTACAACAAAAATCGTAAACTTCTCAGTTCGTAAAATGATAACAAAATACTCGTAAGTTATATTACCAGTCATTCAGTAGATAGATATGTTAGATTATTTTTAAGCCATATAATAATTGCTAAATAGTTGTTAGAATCACTATGCAGTTATTAGTAGTATAGTATGCAGGTGTTAACTATTTCTAAGAAATTGTATAATAAGTTTATGAAACAATAAAATGACATACAAGAAATTAAAATTAAGTTACTTCATAGTTATAACATAAAAATTAGATTAGTTCTTAAGATATAGATTTGTATACAGGTATAGCCTTTGGCAGATGGTTGTACAATATATAACTTTATTTTAAAAAAAGTCAAATTAATTTCCGTAATATTATTTTTCTGCGTCGTCAACTCATTGCTAATGAACACGACCCACACCAATATTTCTTTAAGTTGAGCACATTATTCGCTAGTTTTATCGGCGTTCCGTTTTCCGAAGAGTTTTTGGCAACGACAGGCCCTCTTCACCTGGTCTCTACACAGCATGAGTGCTCTACATCTGCTCCTGTGACTCGGCGCATTGCCAGTCATTTTTGGCTCTCTTTGGGCATAATACTTGATATCCGAAGAATGTGACTAGGGCACAATCGTAAAAGTCTCTTTGAAAAAGTTGTTCCAAAATATAAGCATTTGCTAGAAGGCGGGTGCCTTACCGACTAAGGCACATATTGAAAATGTAAACATCGTTTAAATTTTTTTACATACAATACAACTTGGTGGACGGATTATCATGTGGGAATATCTTCCAATCAATCAGAAATATTTTAAAAAGGTCTTAAGTGAAAACCAGACTGCAGCCCATTTTAATGAGGCCCCCAAAGCTAGAAGAAAGGTATCTTACCAACTAAGGCACGTATTGAGCGTGTGTAAGCATCGTTTTAACAAACCGCTTTGTTTAAATTCTTTATTAAATTCCTCTTTCAATAAACACAAGAAACAAACATCTGATATTAATTTTTGACATTTTAAGCAAGAGAACAAATAGAATGGAAGCTTAATATTCAATTATGAACATTTCGCTCTGAGGGTTTGTAATTGTATTTCCTTAAAAACAAATATTATACTTGTGGTATTATACTTGTGGTGTCACTAACCTGTATGTTTTGCTGTTTATCTTCATTCTAACAAGTTTAAACTTTGAAAATACTATTTAGGAAACAAACAAAACTAACAAGTTTAAACTTTGAAAATACTATTTAGGAAACAAACAAAAGGTATTTCTAGAGAGATGTTAACCAAATCAAAAACTACAAGTTAAAAAATAAATAAATATACAAATACACATGACTTTTTTTTTCGTTTGATCAAAAGTTTGATGACCTCTCTCAATAACATTTTTTGACAATTTTCGTAAGTAAAGGAATGTTCTTGAATTTTTATTGTTATCTTAATGTATTTTTGCGTATTTGTAACATATTTTTATGATGTGATTAGTCAATGCTTCTTTCTTTTTTCGCATAACTGTGTGCTTCTATCGTTGGTCCTATTTTTTTTAAAGTTCAAAGATTATTGGAATATATTTTACTGTTTTATTTTTATATCTTTTTTAAAAAGTCATTTCATTATTTATTTTGAATCCATTAAATCATTGACTACATTCATACAGACAAAAAAGTATTGTTTTAAACTTCAAATATAAAAGAATGAATTTATCACCTGTCATTAAATTCAAGATTGCATTAATTATTTTGAGATATGTTTTTTTTTACTTAATGAAGTTTTACAATGTTGATTTAAAATCTTTCACGACAAAACACTTTTTTTACATTTCTAAACTGCAAGTATTCGCGATGGACATAAGAAGATCTCTGTAAAGATATAATTGAAGCTTTAAGTCATACATATTAAAAATGACCGACAAATTTTACATTCTTTTTTGTTCAATTTTATTTATTTATTATACACTTAACAGAAAAGTATACAGACGGTGAGTTTATTGCCATACGGAATTTTTTTCTTACCAACTAGACAAGAACTAAACAAATTCTTGCCAAGAAAGGTGATTGATATGGTTGGATCAAATGAATTACATTTTGAAAGAAGGAAATATTAAAAGTAAGAAAAAGCATAGGATTTGTATGAGAAGGTGTATGGGTGTAAAAGAGGGTAAATATGTGTGTGGCAACAGGAAAGTCTGGCGTTCTCTCCTCTCTTCCTCCCTCAACAGAGAAACGATGTGATATTATGTTTGTTAAACTTTAAAGTTATTTAATAATACGATGGAAACTTGCAGAAAATGTCTTCTGTAACTCCGCACGTTTGCGTATCCAAATTTGATCCATTCACCATGTATTATATTTGAAACTTTGACAATGTTCAGTTCTATCTTACGTCAAAATCTTCTAGTTAACCAACTTGTCTTTGCAAATTCTGTATAATATTCACATATGTTAAGCATAATCACATTTGTTATTTGTATAAAATAAATTGAAAGGAAATATAAAACGAGTTTAAAATATTTCAATAAAAAGTATTGTTCAGATTTAAAGATCACACTTTTATTATAAACACACATTCTGGTGGATTTATTTTCATTTCCAATCAATCAGAAAGATGTTAACGATGCCTGGAGTGAAAACCAGACTGAAACCCTTTTTTATAAAAAAAAATGGGCACCAATGGTAATTGGACCAGCAACTGCAGGCAGGCGTTTTACCGCCGTTGGGAGGCAGGCGTTTTACCAACTGGGTCAAAGAGGTAATTTTATGACTTCATATAGAAATATTGTTTGATCATCGTGGTAATTGAAATACGTTGGCGAGTTTCACTTATGTAGGTTACTCTCTCAAAAGCTTTCTACTCTTACAGTATTATAATATTTAATAAGAGATGGATGTGATAAGTAAAACTAAGGAAGGATTTTGAAATAGTTCTGCCATGTTGAGAGAATGTTTTGCTAAAGACTTACGAAATAAATATTATGTCTGAAATTAATGGAATCAAGGAACAGGTAGATCAATGAAAGAGTGGTAGAAGAAATTTAAAATTATTTTAACTGAGGAAAAGGTAAGAAGTATGAGAAACAGGTGAGCATATATAACGATATTTTTTTATATGCCCGAGGCGAGAGCTGTGAACCTGGATAAAAAGGAGTGGAAATTTGCCCTCTGCCTTTCTCAAAAGGGGCATGGCATGGTGGTATGTGATGTGATATTCAATAAATCCAACTTTAGGAATCATTAAATCCATTTTTCCCCTTCGTACTAAGTCTGAGGATGGTGTATCTTTTAATGTCGCATTATAAAGATTGGTTTGTGAGTCTCCTGACATAAAAGCATACGAAATTTTCAACGGCCACTCAATAAATTAAGATTATACCAGGGCAGAAAGTATGCTAAACAAGTCTACTATGATACCAGTAATATTTCCTTTGGAGTTGTGACAGTTTTTAAATGTTAAGTGTAGTTACATGTAGAATACATTTGTTCTTGTGTTTTGTGCAATTGTTTTATTTTATAACTATGCATGAACTTGGAACTAAGATGTGAACTTAAAACTATGTACGACGGGTGAATGTGCTGATTTTATATTTGTTGGACCGCAGCGCAGAAACAATAAAATTGATATTTTCATAACATTTTGACAAATTGGGTATAAAATAAATATGCCAGGCTTTTGGATATTTTGACTATCGGGAGTGTGAGTAAACTGTTTCAGAACAGGTAATGTGCTTAGTGAGGCGGTCGATATAGACCACTTGATTTCTGTAAATATTTTAATACATTAAAAAATCAAAAATAAGGATCTTAAGATACTATTAGTTTAAGGGGCTCATAAAGAAAAGTGTTAGGCTGTTTTCACGCAATTAGATAAAGAAACAGAGCATTCGCTTGTTACCTACATAACATCACGCCATCTCCCTGTAGGGATAGGCAGAGAGGATATAACACCAGACTTTCTTATTGCGTCACACATCCTTTTCTTCCTATGTAAGTTTTTGAAGCAGTTATATATATCCTAATTGTTTAGCTTTACCAAATTACTATTAACTTTATATAAAACCCAATTATGTACCCCACCGAATTTAGTTTCATCTACTAATTCAAGCCTTCTCCCACTCTTGTTGATCGTGCTCTGCTTCTGCCGATACGTTGAGGAGTGTGACAGAAATAAGATATTTTGTGTCGATTTCTTCAAGATAATTTTCGGGTTCATAAACACAGGGTTTGGAACGTCACTCGTTTGTAGTTATAGTTAGGAACATCAGTCGTTTGTAGTTATAGTTGGGAACTTCACTCGTTAGTCAATAGTAAAAATGTGAACCATCAGGTTTCCATTCATAAATCTCCTGGTGGAAGACAAACTTTTAACCAACTAAGCTAGGGAAATCGTCGAAAAAATAAATAAAACATGGAAACGAAATTTTAAGAGCACGTTTTATCAACCAACTTACTTTGAAATAAACGTTTTGTGACTTTACTCAAGTCAAGGTTATTTTTCGGTGTAGGGGGCTTACAGTAATTTGTCAGATTTAAGTACAATAAATTATCATTTTACTGCCGTTTATAATAAATGTGTGATGTGGAATACGTTTTGTTGGGTAAAAAAAGAAGGAAAGAATTTAAGTTAATTTGAGGCTAAATGGAAGATTCTTGGTTAAGTGTAAGAAAATTCAATAATATTTTCCGTATGGTTTGTAGACAACTGACCCTCAATATACGTTGTAAAAAAACTAAATAACTAAAATTATTTTTGTATTATAACTGTAAACTAACTCAATTTTAATTTTCAACATTTAATTTATATTTTTAATAGTCTATGCAATATTCATTCAATATCCATTCCTATGTGGCTCCAACGCTTTTTCAACTTCTTCAATTACGTTCCTCGCATAAAATATAGAAAAATACATATTGAATATTTTTACCTTAATCACGAAGCATTTTCAGTAAATAAATTAAATCTAAAAACTAAATCTTATTTTTTTTTTTAATATTTATTATAGTTTATCATACTTAATTTCATTAATTATAAATATCTCACGACTATATACTTCGTCAAAACTACAGAAAGTAAAACAAATAGTAATACCGTTACAATTGTCACTCGAATGATTATGGTAGGTGACATTTAAGCGCAATAACAAAAATAAATTCAGCTAAAAAATGTTTGGAAGAAAATCTAGTAATTGAACCGGGTCGCCTCGTTGCTAAGCAATCATTATATAGTACATAATCAAGTTTTATTAAAGGAGAATTGTTCACGGTATATTTTTATGGTATGGAAAGATCGTACAAATTAAATTCCTACCCAGAATAGATATTACTGATAATTCTCAAAATAGCAAAAAATCTTATATTTTAATGAAAAGCATTTTGAATTTGATTAAATAAAATCTGTTTCGTTCTTTCGATTTTAAGGAAATAAGTTAAAAGATTTTTTTTCAGTCATGCCTCTTCCAAAAATTTTAATTAAAGAAATAATTTTGTTTTTTAACTCATCTTATATCTATTTTTTGTATATTTTCTGTATTTAGTTTATATGAATGGGTCACAAAATTAAACATTCTGTATAAAAAAATGTTAGATAATACGAATATTTTTTTTCAGAATACATTAAGTAATTATCCAGTATATATGTCAAGGATAATACGGGAGCTTAAAAACTGATGCGTAGTGAGTGATAAATTATATTGAAAAAATATAGAAAATTATTTTTTTCGTAATTTATTTGATCAAACACTGTTTATTCCACTTCATATAACATTTTTATGAAGTGGAATAAACAGTGCATTTTCCCACCATCATCAGGAGAGCACAAACAAGTATTAACCTCATATTTAGTGGAGCTCAAAGAGTCTTGTTTGTGCTCTCCTGATGATGAGGTGAAAAGCTTGAAACCGGTAAGGTTATTCCATAATATTAAGGGGAATGAACAGTATTTGACCCGACCAATCAAACCTGCAATCCCCGAGTCCAACTAGATCACGGATTTCGTCAACTTTCATAAAAAATACTAACTTTAAATGGTACATGTTGAAAGAGGAAGAATCTGGGAGAATAAAATTAAATATTTTAAAATGATAAAATGCGTGGAAAGAACCCATCGACAATTAAATGCTTGAAAAAATACATCTGATGCAGGTTGTCATATTCAATAAAAAATATTTTTTCCTTCACATAATCAATGACTTAAAAAATACACACACCCATATTTAGTGCTAGTTCTTTCCCTTATGCTTATATAATTTTTAGGCTCACATTTTATGCTTTTTCTATAATGTTTATTTTTTTCTAAAGCCAACTAATACATGCTGTATTACCAGTTTTTGGGTATTTCGGCAATCCATCCCGAAACCTCCAGGTGGAAGCTACAACCAGGCAACGGAGGTTTGTCTGGTAACAATACTCGCGTACTGCGAATTCTATTAGTATAAACTAAGATGAGACAATAATGTCTCTTGAAAACTATTATCTTCCGACCACGGTGTTCAATGTGACTGCAACATCAATTCAGATGGGGTGAGGGGTAACATTCGAAAGAATTTATGTTGCTTTGATATGCAGAAGTGAATGCTTCAAGATAAATTTATAGCCATATGGTAATCTATTCCAAAACATCAGAAAGGTATTAAACAAACATCTTCATCCTTATAATCACGCAATTTCTCTATTAGAGCAGGCAAAGAGAAGAAGTCTCCACTTAATTATTTCTCGGAACATATCTTTTATTTCCGTCACGTCCATACACAAAGTTGAGTATAATCTTTTACAAAGGTTTTCACTTTTCCGTCTTTCAGAATTTGATAAATGGGATTTTGATACGTTTTTGTATGTCTTAAATAGGTTGAAAGCGAAAACCAGATTGGAACTTTTATTTAAAAAAAATCTAGGTACCAAAAGGAATCAAATACGGTTGGAATACAAGTGACATATCAATTATTTTAAAAAATCTGGGTAACAACGAGAATCGAACCTACAGCCCCGGCTTATAAGGGATCTTATTAACAAGACCACGGAAGTCGTCTATATTGCTTAAAAAGAGAATAAAAAAATCGTTTAATCAATAGTATTCTATCTCATTAGTTATCCTTGAAACACAATCAAATCAACACCGGGATTAACTAGGTTGTATTTGATCAACAAAAAGGAAACAAAGATGTGGAGCACAATAATTCATTTAGACTTCTAAGAACTAATCAGTCAGCAAACACTTGTTTATGATATTTGTGTACCTAACAAGAGGGCGGACTGTTCTATTGTTGAAACATCGAGTGATTAGTGTCAATCAGTTTGAACAAAAGTCACATATTACAACGCTCAAATTAACTTGGTTTTTTATCCTCAATTAGATTTTATATATTTTTTTTATTTACTTTCCCCTCCATCAAAATTAATTTAAATATGCAATGCACGATCAATTTCGATCATCAAAATATTTACAACACTTAACCAAAAATTTGTGGTACGAATGAATGTACAAAAAATTACCAAAACAATATTTTTTCAAATATTAACATGAATTAATAAAAATCATAACGAAGTACACACATATTACTTCATATATAATATAATAAATAAGCACATAACAGACCAGGGCTAAAAAACTTGGCGAATCCCGGTATTCTTTAAAAATAATAGCACACACAACAAAACCGGTATTATACGTAAAATAAGAAATGATAATCATCATTATTTCCAGGGCCGTGCTAACATTATCGCCGGGCCGGCCGACTTTGTGTCACATCAACTCTTAAAAACCTGCGTTGCACTCTCTCGAAAGAGCATTCGAGTAGATTATGTAATGAGGAGTTCAGATACTATTCTGTAGTCAAATTTACTCCTTACTAGAGTACAATTATTTTGAATTTCTCCAAGTGTGTCATTATTACGTACAATACTATCCAACAATTAACTGTTAATTGTCAAGATGGGTCAAAAAAGATAAGTCACAGTCCAAAAAAAGATGGGCCACAGTCCAAAAAAAGATAGGCCAAAGTCCAAAAAAAGATAGGCCACAGTCCAAAAAAAGATAGGCCACAGTCCAAAAATCTTCCAGATCTCGTACTCACAGATTGATGATAACGTGATTGCGTACTTATCCGTTTTGCAAAATCTGGGAATGCTTGTCAATGAAAGTTGGAGTTATAATGGTTATACTCGTACCTATATGTGAGCCACGTCGCTTCATTACTCGAAATTATTGTTAAAGGGTACGCAACTGCCTTCCAGTTGCGACTCAAATATTTGTGATCCAATGGCATGCTCTCATTATTACTTGATCACGGTGATATCTGCTAATTTTATACCAGAAAAGAATTGGAAGATAAGTTTTAGATACTTCAAAATATTTATATTCGGTTTGTTGACTTCTTATGTATACCTAACCATTCCATTTTTTCCTCACATATTCGCGAGATATTTTCCTTTTTTCATGGCATGACAGTTTGCTTCGATCTACTAATAAAACACTTCATTACATACCAACACCTCATTTTATTTATCATCATACCAAAACCTCATTTTATATATAATCATACCAAAACCTCATTTTGTAAATCATCATACCGACCTCATTTTATATATCATCATAACAAAACCTCTTTTATATGTCATCATACCAAAACCTCATTTTATAAATCTTCATTTGCGGTTCGTTCGGCACGAATGAATTTACAAGAGCTGTTAGATGTACACTATCCTTAACGCCCTTCGGGAGATTATTAAAAACAATCTAATTTCAATCAGCCTGAATACGCAGTTATCTTTATTTTCCTTCGAACTTTGTCTATGTCTCCTTTTCTCTACTGTTTTTTTTTATTTCCTTTCTTTTTATTTTATTTAAGTCCAACTCTACGCATATTTTTTACATGGATTTAAAATGATAACAAAACTTAAGTTGATTGTTAGGAAAAAAATACTACATGACAATAAATTAGACAAATATATTTTACGAAATCATGTACACGAAAGATTAAAAAAATTAACGCCGTTGTAACGATTTAAAAGATGCATTTTCATTTGTTTTATTTTAAATATTAAATAAACGTTAAAAATCCATTTTTGCAACATGCGAAGTACTTCGAAAATCTAAAGGATGAACTCATTTTTATCATAAAATAAATTGTTTTCAATAAATCTTTGTTTTAAGATAAGAAAGTGTCGTGCATCCATATTTTGTAGGTATGATTTGTGCCTACAAACAAAAATATTTCAGATTAAGAAAAGAAAATTTAAAACAGTATATGATTTTTGAACATTTATTTATTTTGTTTTAATTTTTATTTAAATATGTATCAATTTACTTTTGAAACTTGGAATTATAAATGATGGACATATTTGAGACAGTTTTGTTAATAACACTTTACGACTTAAGGACTTACCTTCTAAATCAGGGGTCTCCAAACTTTTTAGCCTAAGAGCCACACTGACTCCTCCAGTAAAGCTTTGGTTTCCTAAGAAAGTGGTGTCGCCATATAGCGCACGTAACAAAACATTGTCTATGCAAACCATATGGCTGGTTTCCTAGAGAGCGTTGGTTATATCGTCATACAGCGCACGTAACAAAACATTGTCTATGCAAACCAATGATGTTGGTTTTCTAGAGTGCGTTTGTTGTGAGTGTAATGTCAAATAGCAATGCTGCCATTTACATGATGGCCATGATAGCGGAGCAAACAGTCGTGGAACGATTTTTTCCGTGTAGCGGACACCATTTTATAATAAAAAATGAGTGCAAATGTAATTTGGACCAGCGAAAATGACGAAATATTGATTGGTTTTGTAAGAAATAATGAATCTTTATATAATGTGAAGAGCAAAGACTATAGAAAAGCCCAGTTGAAACAAAATATGTGAAATAATATCGAAAACCGTCAGTTTGACGTTTCCAACTGACAGTTGTGAATTCTCATATCTGCCGTCTGGCGGCGCGCCAGCATCACGTCATGTTACATGCGCTATATAACGAACCCGCTTTCTTAGGAAACCGTAGCTTAAGTCCCAAGGGCCAAGACCTAGCTAGCTCATCATACCAACATACTGTAATTTTGAATTGCGCGCAAATTTTCGTATTGGGACTAGCCGGCAAGTGAGATATTTATGTCGCAGGGCACGTGGGCGGACTCTGCTCCGTTTGCAATTTCGGTTGATACTTACGAGCAAGTGTCAAGGACATTTCATTGCGGCAGAGATAGCCGATGTATGTCAGTTATTGTGTTTCTTAATTGGTCGTTAAATAAAAATATCTGATTGTTATTTTATATGATTTACTTACATTGTAAATTTTACAATGTAATCAAAATAAACTATGACGGGGCGGATACCGGGCTAAATGAAAATAATATTCTTTCAGACTTATGTTATGGAAACTGACGCTGGAAAGAACTGACTCAAAAATATATTTCAGGGTTTTCACATAAATAGACAGGGAGGATCGTATTAATTGCAAAACATTAATGAAGTTATACAGGGAACAATAATATTTCAAACAAGTTTACAATGTTAGGAATAAATGCGAAAGAAAAACAATGAAGAAATCTGAGCAAGATGACTCAATTTTTATTCCGTTACGCTTGAAAAGTTTCACTTATTAAATAATTAGCGACGGGTCTAGAAATAATTGTATTAAAAACCCTCCCCACATTAATTTTGTAGACTTTTGTTTTTTTTATTCCGCATAGTTTTAATAGGAAAAGCTACAAATAAATATCTTGAAAACAAATTAAATTTTCTGTTTATTTCATAATTGTTTTATTAATCGTAATTCAAATACGAGGGGGGATCAAATATAAACAAGACTTTTTTGTTTTATTTGCAGAAAGAAAAAAAAACAAGTACACATAATTTTTCTACATAAAATCCTGCTTTAGAACTGCATTTTTCCTAGCAGATCGATATTTTTTTATCCCGTCATCGTAAAAAGAAGTGGGCTGTGTCAGCAGCCAATTGCGCACAAACCCCTCTACTCCATCGTCGTCGTTGAATCGTTTGCCTCGCAGTGCTTCTTTCAGTGGCCCAAAGAGATGAAAGTCGCAGGGTGATAAATCAAGGCTATAGGGAGAATGTTCCAGTCGTGTCCAACTCATTTCTTCTAATTGTTCGCGTGTTACAGCTGCAGTATGGGGCTTTGCGTTGTCATGGAGAAGAAACACTTCTCGTATTCGTTGGTCACGTCTTTTACATCGATAAGCAAGTTTAACTTCACTCAAAAGCTCGCAGTAGTACGCCGCATTGATGGTGCGACGATCGTGCAAAAAATCGATGCGCAAAATGCCGCGCCGGTCCCAAAAAACGGTCGCAAGTACCTTACCAGCTGACAGTCGAGTCTTGGGTTTCACAGCGGCTGCCTCATCCTTCTTTCTCCACTCCATGGTGGCTTGTTTCGACTCGGGCGTGTATTGGCAACACATTTTACAATATAATATCTACACTAAATGGGTTAAAATAATATACGAGTATATTGTATTGAATAACCTGTGGATGTCCCAGAACCTCTATAAGGTTTGTTATCAAACCGTGTATTGAACTACCTGTGGTTGTTGCAGAACTTCTATAAACATGCGATTTTTAGACCTTACTTAGAAATCCTTCTTAATCTCACTGTGTACAAACAGCTAAATATAGTATCACTACGCTTAATTAGTATACCATAATAAACCATGTATTCAACTAACTACCTGTGCATGCTGCAAAGCCTTACAAATATAATATATTCCAACCTTAAATACTGTTTAATCTCAATGTGTACAAAAAACACAATTATTGATCTCTACAGAGAATGGGTTTAACATAATGTAATATATACGTTGCGTTAAACTACCTGTGGATGTTGCGGACTTTTATAAATATAATATTTCCCGACCTGATACAAACAACACAATATATAATCTCTACGCTTAATGGGTACAACTTTTTTTTTATTATTTTATAACAGTGTACGGCTTTTTATCGACCATTAAAAAAGAATATAGGATTAAAAGTCAAATTATAATTTGAGTGCGCATGAATATATGTTAAATACAACTTGTCACAAATATTATAAACATTGGTTTGAATCATAAACAAAAACATTCTATATCGAAAAGCAGTACGCGCATACAAACCTCCTACCACACATATAAATACAAGCTTGAGACAGATCAAGTTTCAGACAGTCAAATACTATACTAACATACAAAAAGAAAGAAAAAAAATAGTAAATAATAATAAACCTTGAATTGAACTACCGTTTATATTGCGGAACCCCCTATAAATATTTTATTTCCAGGCCTTACTTATAAATCCTATTTAATCTAAAAAACAACGCAATTTATGATCACTCTTAATAGTTACAACATAAACCTTAAATAGAACTACCTGTGTAAAGGGTGGAACCCCTATAAGTGTAACATTCCAGACCTTACTTCTAAATCTTGCTTTATCTTATTGTATACAAACAACAGAATATGTTACTTGACTCGACGCATAATGTGTTTAACATTGTAATAAGTCTTGTATTGAACTACCTGTAGATGTCGCAGAACACCTATAGACTTGCGATTACTAGACCTTAGTTATAAATTCTTCTTAATCAGATTGTGTACAAACAATTTAATGTATAATCCCTAAGGTTAATGGGTATAACATGTCTGTGGCGTTTGCGGGAGGGAGTGCACATCCAGGATCGGGCTGTTCTCTCACAGAAGATCACACGATCGACGTGGGAAAACGGTTCAAGACTGACGTTGGAGTGACGAGGGGATCCTCGACTGCGAGGCCCAGTAACGACGACGATAACATGACAAATCTTATATTAAAATACCTTAGGATTTTGAAGAATTCCTATAGACGTACCATTTCCATACCTTACTTAAAAATCCTGTTTAATTTCATTGTGTCTACACAAAACAATATATGGACACTATACTTAGTGAGTATGAGATAATTAACCTTGTACATAACATATAGGAACACACTTATCCAAACATATAAGTAAATAATTTTAAGAATATTTACTAGTGCAATTTTTTTAAACATAGTTCATTGATGTCAGCGGATCACATTGTACTTATCATTTGGTCCGATGTTTACGCTGTAAGGTTTGTAGTATGAAAACTCCACGAATGAATTGCTCGTGATTTTTGGACCATTAATTGAACCTCACTTTCAAGGTTCGTAAATATTTAATTCTAAGTATAACCGGGGTTTAGATTTTTATTCTATATTAAAGAAAAAGGAAACTATGAGTAGATATAACATATGATGTTCGCGTGTTCCTTAACTCCTGCGATCGGATCATCAACCTCCTCAAACACGTACACGTATTTAGAAGTTTCCAGACAGGAAAAAAAGGAAACTATGAGTAGATATAACATATGATGTTCGCGTGTTCCTTAACTCCTGCGATCGGATCATCAACCTCCTCAAACACGTGCACGTATTTAGAAGTTTCCAGACAGGAAAAAAAGTATAAAATAAACCACTTGCACTAAAAATCGAATCAGCTCTAATTTTTAAAAGTTAATAATCTTAACTTCTATTTAATTTGTGAATATATGTTTTTTTTATTGTTGTCCGAAAATTAGTTTCATCTTTATCAAATAGATGTTGTGAGGACAACATTTTCGTTGCTTACCTCATTTCAAACGTCTTCAATGTATATAATCATATGAGTCATACATGAATTTTATGATGCAACGTCGTTTATACTCTGGGGTAAAATGTGACTCCCGTGGTTTATCCTCTAGGGCAGTCTAGGGCACAGAATTATAAAAGGTAATAGTTAGCGCTTGTAGTTTATTGTTTCGGTCATTGTTCACCCAAATTAACTGAGTTGTGTTTTAGTCTAATTTTGAAGATACAACAAAATAAGTTGTTTTTCCTGTACTTGGTGTTTTTTTACGACTGTAAAGGTTATTATGCGACATGAACGAATCTGGTTTTATTCATGTATAAAGATTGTTTAACGCATGCTTAAAGGTTATAACGTGCCCTGAAGATATTTTCGGAAGACAGGAACCTTATTTTGGGTGCAATCAGGAATAGAACCCGAAACTCCCAGGTGGAAGACAAACGTCTTACTAACTAGGCCACAAAGATCACCGGGATTCACAATAAATTGTGGAGATAAACGATAAAATATTATGGATAACCGTTTGTTAAAGGGATATGCTGCAATTAGAGTTAAAAAATAATCAAAAATGAATTTTGTTCTCATTGAGAGAATTAATGTCAAAAACGCACGGAAGAAAATGGTTTGGTAAATTTTAATTTAGAGATATGCAAAAAGTAATAGAAATAAAAAATGTAGCGGAGATGAAAAAAGCTTGCCTACTCCAAAAGGAACAATGTGGAACATCCTAATGAACAACGTAGCGGATATTTCAGTTCATATAATATTATTTAATCCGATGAATAAGATGCTTACAGGTAATCACTCCCCCAAAAATAACTTAAATCGGGCCATTATATCATATTTTTGCTAGTTATAATCGAAGCCCAAATTTTTGGACATCCTATCTCGAAATTCGATGCACAATTTTCAAAGTACCGTGATATAATATATACAATATATCCGGGATTGAAAAACGGTTAATGGTACGTTAACGAGTTTAGTTTAGCAGTTAAATGAGTGATTACTCTACAGCAGGGGTTCCTTTATTGTCTTGCGTGGATAAAATTTGGGTTTTTGTAAAAAAAAAATTTTTGAGATCAAATCAATAATTTTATTTAAATATGTGTGAAATATTTATTAAACCTTTCCATACCTATATTTGCACCGAAGCGAATTTTCACTATACATTGCGACAAAAAATGCAGGACTACGTTAGATGCTGCTACTAAAATAAGAATTCAGCTGTCCACAATTTAAACAAATCTAGAAAGAATATTCAAAGAAAAAAGAAGCTTTATATATCACATAAATTACTCGTTTGAATTAATAATATTTGCTTTTCCATTATAAATTTATTTTTGCATTTACGATAAATTATTTTTGATTAGTTGTTTCATATATAATCAGTAAAATTAATAGAGTTCCTATTACCAAGGGGAAAATGGTTCTGTGATTTAATAATGTTGGGAACAACTGTTCTACGTGTAGTATATCGATGGAATTGTCCAGTTACGGTTAGCAGTAACTGCCAACACGAAGCACGGCCAGCGAGAGCTAAAGTATTCATAGTGTGTCATTGCGTTTAGGAAGGATATACACTGTGGATTTGATATGTATATAGATTTTGTTAGAAAATAAGATTAGGGAAGCTAGCAATGGTTATGGTTGAGTAAAAAGATGAAACGTTACACATTTCACTAAGCGTTGACTCAGATAAACTTTTGAAAGTAGGAAAAGCGGCGAATATCTCGTGGCTTAAATAAAAAAAAGCATTGAAAGAACAATAAAGAGATGTTCGCATCACAATTTAACTTCGTTAAGTGGGAGATTCAACAAATTGAAACACAATTACAAGATGGCTGACCACGACTGGTTCCCGAGAAATCCAGCCATAATAGTTTATAAATGTCAGTATATATAGTAGTCTACTCGTATGTGAACCCACACTTATATCTTATGGAGTGAGGACAAAATAATTCGGCCGTTGACTCATTCAAATAAAGAAATTCATGATATTTTTTTAAGAAAGGGTATTTAACAGTAGCCATTTCACATAATTTTTTTTTTTTTTTCGTTTTACATGACGTCTTCCGTAGCAGTTGGTAAGTTGCTTGTTTTCCAGCCTGGGGGTTACGGGTTGGATTCCAAGTGGTATCCTGATTTTCTAAAAAGAGTTCCAAACTGTTTTTTGCTGAAGTCTCATTTAAGCACATTTCCTGATTGGTTAGAAGAGTTTGCCAAATGGTAATAAACCCACCAAGTTTAACTGTACACAACTTATGTATAATACAAAACAATAAAATATAGTAGATGGTAATAAAATGAACAGCAAAATATTTGAGAGTCAATAAAAAATAAAAGAAAATCAAAATCTTAACTGTGACATACCGGTTATTATTTTCCATCTTACGCATTCCGCATTGATCAGTTAGTAAAGTTTAATAAATTAAATTAGCCAGTAATGTTATATGGTTACTTGTTTATAATTTTTAGCAAACACACTGTGTGTTTTACTATTACTAATGAAAAGGAATTTGTAATAATTTAGTGGGTAAAACGATGGCAATTTAATTAAACTGAGGCTAAATTAAGAGTTAAACTAAACATTTTATTTAAGACAACGCGGATAAATTAAATCTTTAATAAGAAAAAAAATTGGGAAAAAAGGGGAACAACGTGTAACTGAGCAGTTACTTTTCCAAAATTCGAGGCTTTTATTTCGAAAAGTACCTGCTCAGACCTTCCTTAAAAGTTTCAAAGTGAACCTATTGAATACGGTGTAAAGTAATTCTTCATTTATGTGGCCTCCGTTTATGCGAATCCACTTAAACGCAGGTTCTTTTGTTCGGAACTAGAGGGATGGAAAAGAACAGCGAAAGAACAGTAGAGTCTGCTTGACTCTATATAAATTATTCATGTCATCACCATTGAAAATTGAAACAGCTTCTAATATTAAACTGAAAGATGAGAGCGACAACAGGAACAATGAAATGAAAATACAACATTAAAAATCCTGCGAAAGAAATTTTGAATGCAGATGCAGCAAAATGTAAATTCTTATTTCGTTTAAATAAATCGTTTACGCAAAGTTCTCACCAAAATGTGCGTTGCATTAATTTTAAAAACCACTTATGGAGACTGAAACGTAAAATAACTTAAAGATCTTTAACAAAATATCTGGAGATCACCGGTTTTACATAACGTTGAATGGTCCTATTTACGTGGTTTTCATTTTTGAACTGTTTTCCTGAAACATATGTAAATGAAAGGATTACTGTGTATGGATTTTTTTTATTCAAAGTTGTTTTTTTTATTATACTCGTATTATTTTTTTTAACATCATTCTTTTTCTTCTTTGAACATTTATATCTTATGTTACATAGACTTTATAATTTAAAGTATCATTATTAATGCGATTCTTATAAAAAAAAGAGTTTATACTCGTAGCTATTTATTTTATTATTACTCTTAATATAACGAACCACTTTTGTATATTAACATTTCAGTTTCTCATCCGATGAAATCAACTAGAATTTGACTGATTTCTGACTGGTAAGAAACATAAATTTAGATTCACGAAGTTCTATTTATCACTGGTATATATTCAACCAACCGCAATCATTCAAAGAACATCCCTAAGAGATCTAAAAAGGGAGAATAAGAGAACTAACGTTTGGGGCCAACATCTTGAGTAAATTGTGATTAAGTTCTTCTGTTGGATGAAGAAATTTCATTTTAGTTCCAAATTTCTGGAAACGAGCCAGTAGCATGATCGTCAAGGGGAAAACTCTGTCTTGGATTTACGTTTCAGTGTTAAGGGTTCTAAATTACATCTACAAACGCGATTCCTGTCAGCATGTTAACGCAATTATAAAAGGAAAAAAATGTGCTGAAAGTAAAATAGTTTTGTCGTAAGTTTTGAGTTTCAATAGTTGTAAATAGTATTTAAATAATGTATAAGATATTATCGATTGGTTTTAAGCCGATTTTTTTTATTCTCTCATTTTCTATCTGTAAAAAAGCTTAAGCTTAAAAATTTACAAAAGGGAAAAACTGTATTATTTACTAAAAATACTCTTTTGATATTTTTCGTTCTAGTCTTAATCAATTCACAAAAATGGTTGTTTTTAAAGTTTTATAAACTGATATAAGTGGATTTTTTGCGTCATATTTTATAGTTTTTTTAATATTTTTTCATGGCATATAATTAATTTTTTTTTTTATAATGTTGCTACTCATAATCAAAATTTTAAATAAAATAGAGTTTGATTGATAATCAACTTTATCTGAAAATGACACTATTGGTTCTCTAAGTTTAGTGCAAAATTATTTTTTTTAAAGTTAATTCGTCATCATTTATTGTAATATTTTTTTGAATAATATGTTACAAGAATTTTTACCAGTGGAACCATGGTATATTTTTTTAACGAAATGCGGTATTTGAATTTGAAAAAAATGTAGGGGCTAAAATATTAGAGTTCGAAGATTTTTAAAAGGTTTTTTTCCAACCACGTGAGTGAGAAACTGTAGGATTCAGTGTTCAAGTCCAGAATACAAAAAATCAGATCTACAATGTCCAATAGTATCGGCGTCGTCTAGAGTCTAGACGATTTATCTCCTATACGTGTTCTTGACTGTTAAGTATATCTCGGAGGTCAAGTGCCTTTAATCTCGTGATTTGAAAGAATTTCCAATGCTTTTAAGATGTGATACAATTTATTGTTATACAATACTGTTCTAACTTAAGTCACGCTTCTCAAACGCCTATTTAGACAATAAAAGTGTGTTATATTTGTTTTGCATATGAAATCCATGTGAAAAATTATTCGGTTCAGTGAAATTATTATTGAAGAGCATTTAAAAGTCCAGATTATTGGCATTACACAAGTACGAACGTTTCTTGAGGATTGAAGAAGGCCCGGGCAAATGAAAGCCATGCACTAAAATTAACATTAAATTAAGTCTTGTTTGCGCTCCCCTGAAGATGAGGTGAAAGCCTTGAAACCGGTAGGGTTATACCGTCACAAAATAGTGGAATAAACAGTTTTTGATAAAAATAAATTACAATGTCTTTAAACCTCCACAACGTTAATGCTTCAACTATAAACAACACATTAAATTAAGCATCTAGCAAACCGGTCACAAGCAATCAAACATTTCGTCTTTCTTCTCACGCAGGCATTAATGGGTTCGGGAAAGGGCTGTTTTTATATTTCAATTATAGCTCTACCGTCCTTTTTAAATTTGAGAGACCGTTACGTGATGTACCTCAAAGCGAGATGGCATTATTGTAACTCTGTGTCTATTTCATTTGCTAGGCCTAGTATTGGACCTGTCAAAAATCATTCAGATGGGCAGAAGCCACAGATAGAAATTAAAGAGCACATAATGCTCCGTTTCATTCCTACTTTTCTGTAAAACTCCATGTCATGAGCCTAGTTTCTATATGAAATGCAAATGATGATCCTTCCATTAGTTATCATATATGGTACATGTAAAGATGGGGAGTAAAAAGAGAATATGAATTCAAAGCGTACAAAGTATGAATATATTCATGGAAAGCATGGGTTTAGAAAATAAATCAAAATGTAAAAGCCTTCTCGTAAATTTATTCCTCTCCGTCGAACTTAATTTCAACTTGTTTGTATTGAAAACTAAAAGATTTGTATTATATATTCGGATATTGTCGTGCAAAAAGGAAATAAAATGATCTGACTACTTTTAAAAGTATTAAAAGAAAATCGTTTTTAGTATTAAAAGAAAAACGTTTTTAAAATCTTAGTCAATCTTAACAAGCGTCAAAAAAATAATGTATTTTTTGGAACAGTGGAACCTCATAAGGAAGTAATTTTTACTTAAGTATATCGAGGCACAATATTTAAGCCCGTTTAATTTTCATCCCTTTATTTTAGATGTTGAAGCTTTCATTTTAAACAAATAGAAATTTAATTTAAATAGATATATTTTTTAACAGACTCGAGTGCACTGATCTCAAAAATAGAAAAAAATACTACTTAATTTATTATTTAAATTCAAAATCGACTAGTTTAATTATTTTGTGAGAAAGTTAAAATTATTACAACAATTTGATTTAAAACTGTCCAAAATCAAATGAAAAATATTCCATTAAAAAAGAATCAGTTACAGAAAACAACCTCCGTGGCCTATTTGGTAAGATACCTGTCTCTCAGCCTGGAGGTTGCAGGTCCAAATCCCGCTGGAACTCAGATATTTTTAATAGGATTGCAATATTGTTTTTACTTAAGACCACTTTAACATCTTTCTGGTAAATACTCGTAAGAAGAAAATGCTACACGGCAATAAGCCCGCTAGGTTATACTGTATGCAACGAAACTGTATTCAATAGAAAGTAACGGGCGTAGCACTGATTATATGTTTAGCATGTTAATTTCTTCACGATCTAGTCATGATTTATGCCTATACCCAGATAATATTAAAGATCTGGGTGTCTTGTTCCACAACAACAATAAAGAGCTGGGTGTCTTGTTTCTGCTGGGCATACTCGGGTATAACTCCTTGAGCGTAAGAAGAGATCTGCGTCTCCTGGTATACGTTGTCAAACTCGTTCGGGGAGTTGTGAGCTGTCCAGCATTACTACAAAGATTAGCGTCAAATATTTCTAGCAATTACATTAGACTGCGCCGGCAAGAACTGTTCTCAATAACATACTTTTAATTTTTTTTTATTCTATATATTATAATTTTTCCTTATTTTTAATGTTAACATTTCATTATTTTTCAAAGTAATTGGGCTAAGCCTGTTTTGAGAAAATAAACCAATAAACAAATAAAATAAAAAATTTCACGAAAATCATAAGGTCTAAAATGAAATTTACAATATTAATAAATGAAATTTACAATACCAATTCAATATAAATATTATTTTTACCTGATATATTTTCCTGAAAATCATTATAAATTGACTCGTGATTATCAAAATTCATTAGTTAAAAAAAGGATCTTAAACAGTCACATTTGCGCGTTAGTTATAAATATAAAAGGTTTGAATTAGGAAACGGGTAAAGGAACTATTAAAACACTGCTACAAGGAATAAATATCTTATTCCGAGAAATATATTTGTGTTTCAACAAACATTAATAAATTTGGGCAGACGCCAACTCACTAAGAAACAGTTGATCGGGCTTTCCTTATCAAAAGTACGGTGAAAATAAAAGTAGTGAATGTAAGGATGAGATTGTGAAATTATCTGAAAATTTTTAAATTCTATTTATGTAGAACATACAAATGATGTCAAGTATCTAACAGAGAAAGGTGGTAGACCATTGTACTCGTATATTAGACAATTTGAATATTTCAAGGGTTTACTAGTATATTAAATTGAGTAAAATTAGAGGTACCATACTAAAAAGTCTCCAGGTCAGAAAAATACAACAATTGGCAGGTTCACTTTATTAAATAACTATTCCGGGAATATTTTACGAATTGGTGAAAGAATTGATTCATATGACTTTATTCAAAAAGTGCAATTAGAGGAACATATCAAACTATAGACCAATTTGTAATATATCGACAATTCCAAAAATTATGGAAACATTAGTTTTTGATAAGCTAATATGTACGAGTGATTTTCTCGAAACTCCTTATTTTTCTATCCCGTGTATTACAGACTTTTGACTTGACGTCTAGCTTTCACATAAATCGTACATCTGCAACCAAATTCTAGGCTAGAACTTCTCATTTAGGCTCCAAGAAAAAGAAAAATACATTTCGTAAGATTTTAAAAAGTAGTCATATTTTGGTTGCTCAAAAAAGAGCAAATATCTTTAATACCCAATTATGTAACACATAATATCGCCTGTTGAGAATCATAGTGGCGCAACTCCAAAAAATCGATTTTCGAGTTATGACTATCAAACGGCACTAAAATGAGTCCTTTTTTACAAGCATAAGTAGCGAAAGTATATTTCAACTCCTTGCTGCTTCAAGGAGTTGAAATATACCATACTTTTGCCACTAATGCACGTAAAAAAGAGTGATTTTAGTGCCATTTGGTAGTCTTAACTCGAAAATTGATTTTTTGGAGTTTCGCCACTATGATTCTCAAAGGCGATATGTTTATTAGCGACGACTAACAAAAACCACGCACCCTGAGACTTCATTGTTCAATACTTGGTACATCAAAAGAATAGCATTATGCAAATAGTTAAGAAAAGTTATATAGAGAGCAATCAAAATGTTGTCCGACAGAATAAATATAATTTGATAACGGTTTCAAAATAAAGAACAAAGCAAAAAGTTGAAAACTTTATTTTTTTTAAAAAGAACGATAATTTATTCGCATACAAATTAAAAACAAGCTAATTCAGTTCGTTGATGTCTGAAAAATTTAAATAAAGACTCCAATACAAAAAAAAATATTATAAAATCTCAGAGTGATCTCTACAATGTTATACAATTTTGAGAAAAAAATTCAAAATTATTTTTCAGTAGTATTGAGAAATTAATTCATCATTAAAAATGTATTGAACTAAAGGATAACTATATGGCAAAAAAATACATTATATTTTAAGTCAGGTATTGCCGGGCCTAATGGCCCAAGAAGCAGCGTGAGTGAGTGTATTCAGTCTCTCGTTCTCTTTTTTATTCCAAATGCAATCCAGTTAATCATTGAAATGGATAAATATCTTATTAATTTTGCTACCATTTCAGACAAAGTATACAGAACATGTTTTTTCGACTTAATAACATATGTGAACTTAATTTTTGGTTGGAAAAATATTAAGTAAGCAAATTATAAAAAAAAACTCAAAGTAGTTCATTCGTATATGTTATGTAACATACTTATAAATTTTCCCAAATATCTTCAAATCAGATAGAATTTCTTCTTGTTCTTAAAAGTTCCTGTCCTATTGTGAGGTTGGGACTCAATATCAATCTTGGTCTTTGAGGTAGAAGCTCCAAACGAAGACGTGATAGTGCAATGAAACCGCTTCCATAAATTATTTGACCAGGAAATACGTCTTCTCCCGCACTTCATTAGTTCAAGGATCTCAATTTTTTTTTGTATATTCAAACTACTCTAAGTTTGTGTTTTTAATGGTGGATTATAATAATTTATTATTATTCATCCGTTTTAAGTTAATTGTCTTCTTCTCTGTAGTCTTATCCTCAATATCAAGTTATCTCTTATGGGGGGGGAGGGTGTATTTTGTTCTGCTAACTTCTTCAGTTTTAGATATCGTTCTATGGCATGCTATTTACTTTGAGCATCTATTAACGTTGTGATGTTCACGTATTTTTAGACCACCTCATTGATTTGCTGATTGATCGAAGTCAATATTCATGTCTTGCATATAAAAGTTATTTTCAGATATTCTCCTCACATATCCGTACCATCGTGAAAAGTAGGCCCTAATCTATTTTTCTCTCACATCACTTTTTACATGTTTTCGTTCAGTTGCAAAAAGTTATATAACAATAAGCATGATGCGTTGTATTGTACGAGGGTCATCCAGAAACTAAGATTACAAGGGCTCCTGAAGCCGGGGGAATTTTTTTGTTTCAAATTTGGTGCATTTGACGTGTAGGGGGGATCCTAATGGTCAGCTTGTTTGATCCCGCGTGTTTGTCGGCCATTTTGTTCAGTCACAGTAAATTCTTCTGATGGAGAGGTCGTCGTGCACTCCTGCCAACTCTCGTCCGTGCGAGACCCGCGCGGTCATCAATTTTTTGACTTTGCAGAACAATACCGCCGCGAATATCCATCGGAAGCTCGTGGAAGTTTATGGTAGTGATGTGATGAGTGGACAACATGTCACAAAGTGGGTTATGTTGTTCAGAGAAGGCAGTACTGAGGCAAGGCAGTGATTTCTGACGAATTTGTGCAAAAAATTGAAGAACAAGTGCGAAATGACCGCCGTGTGACGCTTGAAGATCTTCACGAAGAATTTTCTGACATTTCTCGAAGTCTCCTTGGTAACATTGTGTCGGAAAAACTTGGTTACAAGACGTTGTGTGCGAGATGGGTGCCCAGAATACTCACACCGGAGCACCGTCATAATCGCGTGACCGCCACGCGTGAATTTTTGGGTCATTTTGCACAACAAAGAGAGGCTTTTCTGGACTTTATCGTGACGGAGGATGAGACGTAGGTGTGTCACTACACCCCAACCATTTTTCAACGACCAAGAGTTCGAGAAAGCTGTGAAGAAGTGGCTGAAAGAGCTGGCGGCGTAGGTCTATGACACTGACATACAAAAGCTGGTACAGAAATGTCTCGATCTCAACGGCGATTACGTTAAAAAAATAGTTAAATATATTTGTAAAGTATCCTGTGAATTTCAATTAAATACAAGTATTTTTCAATCTTACATAAATGTTGTAACTTTACTTTCTGGATGACCCTCGTACATTTGTTAAATGTGTAATACAATACAGTAATGGCGAACATTAATGCTGACAATGATCGCTAATATTATAATGTATTTAAACCTCCACAATGTTAATGCCATAACTATAAATAATAGATCACTAATATGTTTTAAAAAGAAATTCTTTGAATCTTTGAATCTGATATATAAGATTCTTTGAATCTGATATATGAAACCTAAAAGCCGTTGCTCAACTTTATAACTGCATAAGTAGCCTATTTGACTACCACCCGAATATTTCGTGTTCGAGTCCCAACTATACCCGAAAAAAAAGTTAAAGGGTCAGTTTGGTAAGAGTGCTTATACGCGTTAGACGTGTACGAGTGTTGTTACACCTTCACTTAGTGTTGCTAACGTTTGTATTGTATAATTGTATAACACTTTCATTGTATACAGTATAACCTGGCGGGTGTATTGCCATGTGGCAATATCTTTCAAACATCCAGAAAGATGTTACAGAGGTCTTAAGTGAAAGCCTGAACGACACCCTTTTTTAAAAAATCTGTATTTTAGCGGAAATTGAATCTGCAAACCCCGAGTTGAGAGACAAGTGTCTTTCCAACTAGGTCACGTAGGTCGTTGAAAAGTTGCGTGCATTATTATTCAAGTGGTTCCAGGCCCTAACGCTAGATAAATGGAGCCGAAGACAATGTTGTCTCCCGTCACGCTTTTTAATATGTCCAAATCACAAATTCAGATATGTCAAGAAGTACCAAACGAATTTATGAATGAATCACAAAATATTTATTTTTATTGACTTAGTTTCTGTCGTAGAATGTGTTACATTAAAAAAATCGTCATACTTCACGTTGTTTGCCAGTCGTAGAAATTACTTCGCTTTTGCTGCTAAGGTAGTTAATTTAGAAGAGCGATTGACTGAACCCCTGGTTCTTATCCTTGTTATGGTATTATTTTGTCATTTTATAATTTGTTTTAAATTCAGTGTAATTAATCCGCTCACAAAAAAATACACTCATAGGTATAGCGATATATCTTCTAGGAAAATTACAATAATTAATAAAGTATAAGTGCTTTTACTTCATTTGGAATTTCTCCACGTCTCCCTGAGAAGGTAGCTGAAGACCGAGTTTAATTATTTTACTAAAACCATTTTATCAGGCGATTAGATGTCTTGAGAACCTTAACTTTTCAGCTTTAATTAATCACCCATTTAAAATGTCCTGGTACTCAGTTTTTAATAGTCTCTGTTGAAAAAGATCTATCATCCGAGTACAATTTATTTTTCATTAAAATATCGTTTTACATTCAGAAAAATGATTAACATTTCTTTTTTTTAATTGTATTTGATTAAACTTGACTCGAAAAAAGTTTCTCAGAAAAATTTATAAATTTGGTCTTAAAATACAAGTTAGGATTATCTCTTAGTTTTGATTAAAGATTTTCTAAATATTATAAAGATCGATTCTTAGCAAATGAAAATCTTCCGCTTGACAGACCGATATTGTACAGTGATCTGAAAATTATTGCTAATTTTTATGAACACACCACCATACATGACCAAGAGAATGATTATATGGAAAGGCGTATGTTTTCTGAAACGAAGTCCATGAAATACCCGAGAGCCGTCTTCAAGAAAACATTTCAAACGGTTAAATGATTTGTCTATCGCGTACTTCTTATTCGACTCCTTTAAGTATTTATTCACATCCACATTTCCCTTTCATACAGCAAAGTTGGTATTAGAATATTGTTGCAGATATTGCTAATGTCCAGTTTGAGTTTATATATTTTAGTGCCTCATTAACTTTGTTTCCTATCGCTATATGCCATCCGATATCTCACACTTATCATCTGAGAAAATACTACCTACCTCAAAGCATTCCTTAACTTGCTCTCATCTTTGGTGTTGTAACGTTACGAAAAATATGTTTTAATCCAATTTGAAAAAGTGTATGAACTAATTCTGTAACACAACTCAACAGTTCACACAAAGAAAGCGCCTATGAAGAATTAACTGATACCAAATAACTTTTCAAATGGAGATCTGTGGCGCAGATTATAGTGGTTAAATGAACACATGGTTTCGTTTTTATATTGTTTAGAAGACGCAGCATTTATATTCTGGAATTTTCGAATCAATAAATCACACAGAATAGTGGTTTCTGCCGAGTCAGGCGTTTGGTCAATCTTTTATCTAACTGCTTTTAAGACCTTAATCCTACAGAACAACTCTTGTGTTTTTTTTTTATTTGTTACTTTAAACTGAATTAACTGTTAAAATATTAATTTATTGTTTTACTAGCTGGAAAGCTCATCAAAGAACTGGCGAAAACCATAACTAAATGTTATAATAAAACAATAACAAAACTTTACTTCTTGTTATACAAAAGTTTGCATAAAAAAATTAACCATTTATATAAATTGTAATTTGTTTTATCAAACACTGTTTATTTCACATTTTTAACGGTATAACCCTACCGGTTTCAAGGCTTTTCCCTCATCATCAGGGGAGCACAAACAAGTATTGTTTTTATTCCCTGATGATGAGGTAAAAGCCTTGAAACCGGTAGGATTATACCGTTACAAAAGTGCAATAAACAGTGTTTGATAATACAAATAACAATGTTTCTTGAATCTTCTAAAAGACTATAGCTTCACTCTGTGTTGCCATTTTTTACATCTTCTTCTTCATGTGTCCTGCCGGGTCCCCCCGACGTTGACGATCACTTGGGAGAAACCTTGTCTGTCCTGGGCAGCACGGAACAGCTCCTCCACACCTCTCATCCCGGTCCATTCTCTAATGTTCCGAAGCCAGGAGTGCTGCCTTCTTCCAACTCCTCTACGACCCTCAATCTTCCCCTTTATGACAAGTTGTAGGATTGCATACTTTTCACCTCTCATTATGTGGCCAAAATATGAAGTCTTACGGAGCTTGATTGTTGTGAACAATTCTCTCTGTGTATTTGCTCTACGCAATACTTCAACGTTGCTAATCATGTCAGTCCAGGATATTCTTAGCATCCTTCGGTGGATCCACATTTCAAAAGCCTCCAAGCGGTTAATGATATTAACTTTGAAGGTCCATGCCTCGACACCATAAAGCAAAACTGACCACACATAACACTTGATCATTCTTTGTCTGAGCTTCAAATTTATATTATCGTTGCAGAGAAGATTTTTCATTTTATTAAAAGCTGCACGAGCTGCTTCTATTCTACATTTAATTTCTATATCGGGGTCCAGATTCTCAGTGATGATGCTGCCCAAGTACTTAAACTGCTTTACCCTTTCAATATTGACACCACCCAGCCGAAGATTTGCATTTGGATGACTTTCTCGACTGAAAATCATCAGCTTAGTCTTGCTGACATTAATGTTCAAACCATAATGCTCACCGGTGGAACTGATCCTATCCAAAAGCTGTTGAAGGTCTTCTATACCATCTGCCAGTAGAACCGTGTCATCAGCATATCTAATGTTATTGATGACTACACCGTTGACCTTGACGCCGATATCTATATCAGTCAGCGCCTGCTTGAAGACAAAGTCAGAGTACATGTTGAACAAAGTAGGTGAGAGTACACATCCTTGTCTAACTCCACGCTGAATGGGAATACTTTGTGAAGTGGTTCCATTTTCAAGTCTGATAACAGCGTTTTGGTCCCGGTACAGTTTTTGTTTTGGTCCCGGTACAGTCCCGGTACGGTTTTACATAAAAGGAAAAATAAGTAAAATAAAAAACTTATTTTATATTTTTGTGTTCACCACAGGTTTATTTTAGGATCACAACTAGTTTCGAAGACCACCGTCTTCTTCGTCAGGTGAAGATAAACTAATTTGTTAAAATATATTCTGTACAAGTGTAACTAATATAATATAAGAGTGATGAGGTAGGGGGAGTGAATTGGGGAGAGATGTGATACAATGGTGAATGGGGCGGGGAAAAAATATATGAAAGTGAATGTGAATCTTTAAGACAGGGACGGGTTTTAAATTGGAAACATATTAAGCAGAGGGCTATTATGAAAATTGGTATGATTATTAATGATCAATATAAACAATGCAAAATTTTCCATAAAAAAATCTTTAGAGTTAATAAACTGCTTAAAAGATCTTGAAATTCCAAAAAAATCAATACTAGCCTTCTTCGATATTGTAAACTTTTTCCCCAGTATACCAATAAAATAATATAAAAATATTATAAAAGAAGTATTAGAAAACACGTCAAATATCCCAAAGACTTAGCAGGAGATGTATCCTGTCTTTTTAATCTGGTCCTAAACCAAAACTTTTTTCAATTTGACAATAACATGTACAAGCAACACGATGGCTTAGCCATGGGTATTCCTACGAGCCCCTGGGTTGCAGATGTATTCCTAAACAACATGAAAGATAAAATATTTAATAGCAAATCTCCATTGTTAAAACATGTTTTGTTATACAGAAGATATGTAGACGACATTATTTGTTTATGGTCAGGTACAGAGAGGCAGTTAAAAATGTTCTTGAATCACCTTAACTCGTTTCACGAAAAAAGTTAAATTTACTTTAGAAATAGGCCATACTGGATGCTTCAATTATTTTAGGCCTATCTCTCAAAATTATTGATGGAAAAATTGATTTTAACATTTATAGAAAAGAAACCCATACAGACATTATAATTCATCAAATCGTCCCTTTGCACAAAAACTGGTATCTTTTCATTCAATGATAAATAGACTATTAACTACACCGGTGTCCATAAATAACTTTCAAAAAGAATGAAACGTAATTAAATCAATAGCTTCTAACAATGGATACTCACCAAATATAATAAACAAAATTGTATAAAAAAAGCAGAAAAAAATGTTAGTAAACAAATATTTGTATCCACAAATTAATCAAATACAACAGAAACCATGGCGCCGAATAATTTATATCAATAATAATTTAGCCCAAACGGTGTCCAAAACAATACCTAAAAATATCCAACCAGCTTTTTATACATCCAATAAATTAAAAAATAAAATTATGAATAATAGAGACACGGAAAGTAAACTTACTCAGTCCGGAGTTTACAAATTACTATGTAATGATTGTTCATATTTTTATATTGGCAAGACGAAAAGAAATTTTGAAAAACGAGTTAAGGAACATTTAAGAAGCCTGATCAACAATAATTTTTCAGAGTTCACTAACCACCTAATTGAAAATAACCATTCGTTCGATATTAATCGTGGTTTGAGGATTCTACATATAAACCGACGAGGATTGCATCTTGACAATTTGGAAATTCTCGAAATTAAAAAATCCATAAAATTAAGTTTAAATATCATTAATAACCAAACCAATTTTCATAATAGTTATCATATCTGCTTAATACGTTTCCAATTTAAAATCCCTCCCTGTCTTAAAGATTCACATTCACTTTCACATATTTTTTTCCCCGCCCCATTCACCATTGTATCACATCTCTCCACACTTCACTCCCCCTACCTCATCTCGCTTATATTATATTATTTACACTTGTACAGAATATATTTTAACAACTTAGTTTAGCTTCACCTAACGAAGAAGACGGTGGTCTTCGAAACTAGTTGTGAACCTAAAATAAACCTGTGGTGAACACAAAAATATAAAATAAGTTTTTTATTTTACTTATTTTTCCTTTTATGTAAATTAAAATGTCTTTAAACCTCCACAATGTTAATATCTTAACTATAAATAATACAAAACAAATTACAATAGAAATCAATATATTAGATTCCCAACAATGCCTATTCAGTCTTTATAAAGTACAGTTGTCTTTAATCTCCACGTCCTGTATTATTTGGTGAAACGCGATATATCTAATTCGATTATCTTTCCACTGAGTAAAAAATGGTAATCATTAGCCTATTTTAATACGACTGGCAGCCATTGATTACCATCATGTTCACCCAAACAAACTCCCTAACACTCACAAAAAATTACAATGCCTCCCTCAAGTAAAGTTACGGCCTCTCAGAAGGTACCACCGCCTTATTTGCAAATCCACGAATATGTGGCCTTAAAACTTTTTCATCATTAATGGGTGTACACAACGGCCAAACCTGGTAATAATTTTACTGTCTACCGCAAAATAAATAATCAATGTTGAATCTCAGCAATCTAATGTTTAATTTTTCTAATGTTTGTTTTAAATTAGTTGATTTTGAATGTTTATTTTAGAAATTACAAAACTCTAAAGCAGATGTCTTAAAATAGAGAATGCTCGAATAAAGAAAATACTTCAAATCATTATGTTACTTTTTTTTCAGTAAGAGACGACCTCTGTGGCCTAATTGTTAATATCCCTGTCTCCCAGCACAGGGGTTATGAGTTCGATTCCCATTGGTACACATTTTTTATGATTTTAAATTTTTTTCGTTCATGGCCTCGTTAACATATATTTTATTGTTTCGAAGACATTTTCAATATGACAATGAGTTTCAATAATATTTAATATGTTAAAGTTGCATAATGAAAACCAGACTGGAAATATTTTTTAAATAATTTCAACATTTATCTACTATCTATTTATCAAAAATTGTAATACACCCGCCAGGTTGTACTAGACACAATGAACGTTTATACAATCATATGAGTAACAGACTCCATGAATATTGGTCAGTTCATTATATCAACGATGTGCGTAGCATAGTACGAGTAACTTGACTTTCATCTCGGGAATTTCAGGTTCGATTTATAGTGAATCCCTAGAAAAAATTATCACTGTCAAATTTTTCACATAATGCCTTTTTTTACATATTTCTGGGTTGTTAGAAAAAAAACCCGCTAGTATGCTGTACACAATGGAACTGTTATACAATAGCTACAATGCAATATATTCTCAGAAGCCCTGGCACAGAAGATAGAAACGCGTATCGCGGTATTAAAGTGTTATTAGTGAAATAAAAAACTGATTTCTTGTTGAAATAATATAATCTACCAGTAATGTCCCTTAAAAGATTGGATAGAAGGAATCTATCCGCTAGCAAATTATATTCACTTGTGAAAATTGTTTCTTTCACTATTTACAGTATAGAGTTTAGTTAATTCTATGAATAAAACAGACAACTTCTTTCAATTTATACTAAATAGTTTTGGTCTAGCTAGTAACAACTTGTAGGTTTTCCTTAAAATGAACAAAAACAACTTATGTCAATTCATACATAATATGTTTACCTAGCTGGTAACAACATGCAGGGGTTGTATAAAACAGGCGACTTCTTTCGGTTCACACCAAATAGTTTCTGCTTAGATGATAACAACTTGGAGGTTTTGTATAAAATAGAAAACTTCTCTCGGTTCGTAACAAATATGTTTTGGTCCAGCTGATAACAACTTTTAACTTTTGTTTCTAAAATGGTTCAATGTTGTTTCATTTTTAGTAAACATTCGTATATAGAGCCTTATTTAATTTTTATAATATGAATTGCAAAAGAAAATTTTATTTTGGAAGAATTCATATTTCAGCCATCGAGTTGAGATTCATAGAGGAGAGCTTAAAATAAAATCAATGTTAACTGAAATTGTAGTCGCAACACGATAAGCAAATTGTTTCTATTACATTTTAGTTTTGACTTGTACTCGTAGATAAATAACTATTCACGAAACACTTTTCATTTAAATGTATGTTTCATAAAGAAGCTATTGTGACTATTTCCAAAGGAAGGCAATATTGATCTTTTGAAGAAACGTCATTTCACTTCTAATAGGAGGTTGTATTTATTCAGTCTTTAAGTCTCTTAAAGGAAGCTGAAAAGGTTTATTTAGCCAAAAAGGAAAATTTTCTAAAGGTAAGCATTATGTGATTGAACTCCTTAACCCGCTGCATACAAATGGGATATTAAATTTTCAGAGATTTTTTTAATTTCAAAATAAGAATGATGAATGTTTTGATACAAACTGTCTGATTGTACTTTATGGATAAATGTTTTTTTTATTTCAAGTGAGATTTATATAAAATAGGATTTCTTTTTACAAAATAAAGAATAGAGTTTCTTATTGTTAGATTGATTGATTCATCTTTTTTATGATTTCTGACTCTTTTGTGAGTGATGTTAGTTAATTAATTATTCACTATCAATGAAGATAATCAGTCTGCCTTAGTTTATTGCGTGCAAATGCAGTCTTGGCATAATAAATCTTAAGGGATGATGGCTAGTAAGTTGATGCACTGGATTTACACTTGACCCATAAACGAATGAGATAAAAACTGTATCCATCATCATTGTTTACGTAAACCAATTTGTGAAGAAACTATAAATATTACCAAGGGAGAGCACTTTATACATCAAAACTTTAATCCCAAAGAAACAAAACAAATACGCTCCAGAATGCATATTTTTAGAAACTGTGTCAAAGTGCAATGACGTTAGTGGTTTAGAGATCAATACATATAATCAATCATTTGTTTTCTGATACATTCTGAACTATTTTCCTTCGTCTTTTATTCAGATTTTCAACGAATTGTCTTCACTTATCCCTCATATAATTATTGGCTTGTGGCTATAATAATGAAAAGCTAATGCAGACAACCCTAAGAGAAAATCTAAATGTCAAGTACCGTAAGGCGGCTGATAAAGTGAGATTATTTTCTGGTAACCCCTGTAGCCTAGTAACGATAACAGCCTAGTAACTCTAGTAACAATAATTTCATTTATATATATAAAAAAGACGCATTAGAAAATTTTATACTGATAAAGTTTTCACTTGATTCATACAAAAAAAATTTATATCAAATTTTCACAAAAAGGTTAGATTTTATCAAAAAAGGTCTAAATCAGATTTTATATAAAAAGCTGTTAAAAATAGGCAAATAGGCAAAAAGAAACCCGACCGGAAGTATCACAGGTGTTTTTCGGCCCACACCTTCACATTATACAATAAAAAACGAAAAAACCTTATCTGATATATCGATACATAGTGTTCAAGATTCCATTGAGGTCGAGAGGATAGCTCGGATGCTGAAATAGTTTTAATGCGCGCATTTGATTTGATATGATTTCAAACTTCGTATTGAATATTATTTATTTCAACAATTTCATAGAAAACATCTGTCCGATTTATTGCTTTAAAACGATTTTGTCCGATCAACCAACTTTTGTTTCATAATTATTATTGGTACCCATGACCATGTTTTCAACGTAATGTATAAAAATAATATGTGTATTTAAGGAAAACTATTAAAAATTGAAATAAATGATATATCTGTAGGAAAATATAAATTGGAAAGAGAACTGTAATGAACTTAAGGAAGTGGAATATAGATTGGAAAGAGAACTGTAATGAACTTAAGGAAGTGGAATATAGATTGGAAAAAGAACTGTAATGAACTTAAGGAAGTGGAATATAGATTGGAAAGAGAACTGTAATGAACTTAAGGAAGTGGAATATAGATTGGAAAGAGAACTGTAATGAACTTAAGGAAGTGGAATATTTCGAGATAAATAACTCTTCATTAGTTTATTCTGAAAGATCGATAAGAGTAAAGTACATCTGATTGAGTTAGGAATATTAATATTTTTTAGTTTTTTTATTTAAATTATGGAAAGTGATCTGAAATGGGTAAATAATATTAGAATGCTGTTAAACAGAAATAAGTTCCATTTCTAAATCATTTCAACTACCCTTAATATAAACCGTTAGTTGATAGGATCACAGAATAATTCAATGTAAAGGAGAAAAAAAAAAACTATTCAAGTCGACACTTTTTCTTGGCAGTTTTGACTTTGAAGTAAAGAAAATATTTATTTCAGGAAGGAATTCAATTTGAGTATTCAATAGTAACTTTTACACATTTCTAGTACGAAAGTTGCACAACGTGCCTGTCAGAAATGGCAAAAATGTTTCATGTTATAATAATTTGAGTTTAGTTTAAAAATTAAAAGATGAGATATAAAACATCAACGTTACTGTTTCCATTTAATAAGTGGTTTTAAATTTCAGTGTATCATTATGTACATAATTATATTTTTTAGAAATGTGCCAAAATTTGACTTCGTTACATAATTATTTTTATGGTTAAATACACTTATATCATACACTCGAACTGAATAGTATTAAAATCGTAAAAAGAATATTTTTGTGTTCAACACTGGTTCACCACTCGGACCAGTGGTGGACACAAAAATGTTAAATAAGTGTTTCATGTATTTATTTAATTTTTTTGCATAAAGCATGGCACCACAAAGTGAAACTAAAGTCTTTTCGGCGATCCAAGAAAGTATTAAAAACTTTTATGATAGTCCATAACAGTATTTTAGTACTAATTTTGATATATTTAAATGAAATGTGAATGGAAGACGTGGTAGAGGAAAACCAAGAATGACTAGTTGGATCAAGTCAATTGTATTTTAAAAGAAGGAAAACCAGAAAAATACAATAACAAGAGTTGTGTGGGATGGTGCATGGATATAGAGGAAGCGGAATATGTTTGTCGCAATAAGAGACTCTGGCGTTCTGTCCTTCTGCATATCCTGACAGGGAAACTGCGTGGTAGTATGTTGTTTGTATGTGTAAAATATCATTATTTAATCTGAGAGTCGAAATAAAAAAAAATTGAATAGTCGTCTTCAGTTATTTATTAAAGTTAAAAACCAATATTATAAAGTTATTGAAAATGACTTACTTCCTTGCTTCGTTAGCGTTGCAAATCATTGAGGTATTTAGCCGACTTAACTGTTTTATTCGGAATTTTCTTCTTTCTTTGTAAAACATCTGCCAAAACCTTCATCTGGAAGAGCAGGGGAGTCCTGTCAGAGTTTCCTTTGCTTGTCAGATAGAACTCAGGTTATATGGAAGGGAAAAGAGGCTTGTCGTTTATCTAACTGCCTATCTCTATGAAACCGTTCCATTTTTCAAATATTTTTACGTAAATATCAATACTAGATGAGGAGTTCGACCGTTTTTACTACACATTTTGTAGATATTAAATCAATATTTTATAGACGCAACCCGTCCAACACAGTGTACAAATAAACAAACGATACCATCAGTTTTTTTAACGTCATATGATGTTGGACTACTGAAATGTACTAAATAGTTTTGGCCGCTACTCAAAATGTAAATTAACATAAGAGCATTGACTCTCAACAAAAAATAATGACTAACTAAATTTGGAGTGAAATTTTCTAAAATAACTTGTATTTGTTGCTCCCTTATAATGCAGCATTGTCTCTATTTAAATTAACGAATATTTCATTATTTAACCTTTGATAAACCCTTTATTTTAAGTACATACACATACAATTCCCTCCACCTAAACCCGAATGTTACTATATGTGATCGGAAAGTGTACAAAGATGTGGAAAATACCGAATCTCATAGCTGCAGCCACCTTCTTTCTATCGTTACACTCAATATTAAATATTTTATAATATTTTCAATATGTTAATAACAGTGGGTTCAAATTTCCAAGTAAGAAAGCTCTTGAAGAGAGCCTGCTCTCTAAACGGCGTTATATTAATATTATTAATCAATTGTCCTTTTAAAAAAATATAGACACTTTTTGACTTAAGAACATTTAACGAGAAGACATAAAGCCAGTGAACCACCTCAAAGAGATACAAAAAGTGTTAAACACCCCGTCTCGTATTCAAATTGAATAAAAACCTGATAAATTATTTTATCAAATAAAAACCGATCAGTTTCATGAATTTCTGTGAAAGAATAACATGGCTTTTGTGCAAAAACGATTTTAATTTGAGTATATACCAGAGGATTAACGGTGTTTGCCTATTGTCCAAAATCTGAGTCTGACAAAGTGTTAATGGAATTGAACAGGAGTCTGAATAAACTCATTAATCAAGCTTCAATGGGAATTCTCCCGCCCCGACACTGTCATTGCGACGTGTCACCTACTATGTACATGTATTATATATCAGAGGCGTAACTAAACTCGCAAAGTTCTAAGTATAATATGTCAACCACATGTACTTGTCCTTGTTCTTCTTGAACATCTTACGAGTATTGCTTAACATAATGCTTCAGTATATTGTATTTTTTTTTTCATGATTGAATTTCCGTTTTACTATTGGCCTTTCTATCAGAATTTTGTGAATGTATATCCTTGAAGAGGAATCCAGAACTCTGCTAGTAAAACGATTGTGAAAGAAGATTTTAAAAGTTCCTTTACTGCAGAGAATATAAATTCAAACGTCTATCCCACATTTTTAATGGGTATGCGTGATTCGTGATCCTTAAGCATTAAATTATATCTAAGCAGATGTTATTGTATAAATAATATATAATACTAACTAGAAACTAGCGAATCTCTTGTTTATCGACAGCATTTTTGCTTAATGTACTATGCGTATCCAGAAAGTAAGTGTACTGAAATCTCATGACCGGATGGATTGTATTTTCGACATGTTAGCTACACTTCCGTGTAGCCTGACCCTTCCCCTCCGCAACAAGACCGGTTTGAGGTCAGTACGTTGAGAAGTGTCGACGCGACAACACGTTTCGTGAAAAATGTCAAACCAATTTCCCGCCAAGTGCGAAATACGCGGTGTCATCCGTTATCTCGTTTGGAAGGGAAAACCTCCGGTTGAGGTTTATAATGAGGTAAAAACTGCATATAGTGATAAAGCTATGAATCGTACGAGTGTGTACAAGTGGTGTCGCGAGTTTAAAAACGGTCACGTCACACCTCTTCACCCTCCGCCAAAAAGTTCAAAACCACAAATTCAGCCAAGAAAATCATGGCATCCGTGTTTTGGGACTGTCAAGGCATCATTTTAATTGAATATATGCCTCAAGGGGAGACCATCAACTCTGCAAGATACTGTGAGACCAGAGATTCAGAACAAGAGGAGAGGCATGCTGACAAAGGGAGTCTGCCTGCTGCACGACAATGCCAGACCACACACGGCCAACGCCACGAAGGAACTGCTCGCCTCGTTTAAATGGGATGTCCTGAACCATCCCGCGCATTCTCCTGACCTAGCACCTTCAGATTACTATCTCTTTACCTCCCTGAAGCTGCACATGGGTGGAAAAAGGTTTTCAACCGACGAGGAGGTAAAGGAGGAGGTGGAGAAGTGGACGGACGGGTTGGCGGGAAACTACTTCGAGGAAGGCATCAAAAAGTTGATACCCCGCTTCATCACCTGCGTTGAGAGGAATGGCGACTATGTCGAAAAATAGCTTACATATATACTACGGTAACCACGTAATTTTTTTGTTTAAATAAAAAAATTGTAACCTAGAAAAATTCAGTACACTTACTTTCTGGATATGCCTCGTATGTACCTGACAATTATTTACGCCCTCGTGAATGAAGATTGTTTTTTTACCACATTCACGAACTGAGCTATTTAGAGCGTCTCCACTCGCACACGGAATGACCTTGTTGAATGAATTTACTAATATTGATATCTGCTATACATTTCTGGATAAATTGAGGATTGAGTATGAGATAAAAAGCTTCTTAAAAAATTGCAAACATAACCGAGACGCTTTCCAGGGAAGCATGAGTAATAATTTTAAATATTATATTTTTTCTACCTTTCATATATTTTTTCTAGTGGCGCATATTTGCTTTCCAAAAAATATATAAATCCAAAACGTTTTTGATGGAAATTATAGTATTTCAGTTACTTAAAGTTATCTACCTAATTTTTTTAAATAATGATAAAATATCAGGGTAACTCATTTAAATTCCAAGCACTTTCGTCCTGTCTTTGTAACTTGAAATTTACTTATCTGGATTTAACTTAAAACACTCCTACTGCATACCGTAAAAATCTCATCTAAAATATCTTGAGCCGCGATCACCCTCTCGTATTAATAAACATAGGATTGTTTTATTTAGATTAGTTGATATATTTATTATTACGATTTAAAACTTAATTATATCTTCGTTATTTTAAACTACTGAAAGTTACCAACTCTCTTGGAGTTAGATAAGATAGATTTCGATAGAAATACTACTTATGATGGCACAGGGTTGCATGTCGCAACTTCCGGGAAATTTCAATGCACTTTCTGCGAGCATGATCAGAAGACTCAGAAACGACCTACCATTAAAAAGTGTATCTATATATCATATTTAGTTATGATTGACCTATAGTGAAATGTTTCTGATAGAGTAATTAAATTTGTTCGTGAAAAATGGTCGAGTACCTGCAGGGTATCATAGAACGGAAAATGGTCGAGTACCTGCAGGGTATCATAGAACGGAAAATGGTCGAGTACCTGCAGGGTATCATAGAACGGAAAATGGTCGAGTACCTGCAGGGTATCATAGAACGGAAAATGGTCGAGTACCTGCAGGGTATCATAGAACGGAAAATGGTCGAGTACCTGCAGGGTATCATAGAACGGAAAATATATTTGCTTATTTCACACAGGCGAAATCTATTTCTTGCGGGCAGTAAGGCCGAAGAAATTTTATTTTTATCACTATGTTTTTTTTAATGCAAAAGCATGTTTTTCAATAAAATGTGGTACTTTTTCATAAATTGTGACATAAAAAGGAAGTTTCTACTGAAGAAGACTTTATGTATTTAAAGTGTAATGTTATGATTTGTATTTATTTCACTTCCTTTCAAGAAAAAAATACGTGAAATTTAAGATTAAGGAATGAGACCACTTCGTCATATGCCTTGCTTAGTGAAGTGGCTCCCTATATTCACAAATCGGTGTGTTTTTTTGCATTATGAATTTGAACTCGTCTATTCGCATTTCCGTTAAATTAAGATTTATTTAAAATTTAATATTGGGGATAATAAAACAACAAAAAAATATTTTAACTCAGTAATTGATTGATACATATAAATTTATGCACAAAAAAATCACTTTTTAAAGCATAAAACTAATTGGGATGATCCAGTGGCTACACATTATTAAGTAGTGACACCACTGATAAATATATGATAATTTAGTTTCTAAGCTAAATCATTTATTAAAAACAATACATTGTATTATTCTCACTATGTATTGTAGAGCGAAGACCTACGTTCCCTCGAGATAAGACGCTTGACCCACAATCGAAATTTACGAGTTTGATTTCGGATGTTGAGCTGGGTAAAATTTTCTTTTGTCATTCTGACAATAAATATCAAAACTCAACAACTTATAGACACACCATGGAAACAACATTAATTAATAACTATAAAATAATGTTTTGATAGTTTTCCCAGTCCAGTTTTTATGATACCTTTCAACACATACGAACTGGCGTTACCGGCTTTTCGAAGATCGTGATCGCGAGACAATATGTTTTGACTCTATTAATCGAGCTTTCGGGTTTTTGAACCACTGCAGTAGGCATTGTTTGTCTATACATATGTTGGCGAATACTACGGCACGTGAAGATGCAAATCCAACGAGTATTGTTACCAGACGAACTCTTTTGCAAGACTAAGACCATTATTCATTTATTTTCGGGCGCGATCGAGAATAAAACCCAAAACTTTCATATGGAAGTCCAGTATCTTACCAACTAGGTCATGAAGGTTGTCATTTTTTATCATACTAAATAATATAATTTAAATTAAAACTATCAAACACCGGTGGAAAATTTAATCTTTAAGTAACTAAGATCCATTTACAGAAAATTACTCTACGACAATAATTTATTATTTGGTTAAAACGTCCACATGGGTACAGCACTTCATTCAGGAACAAAATATGAAAGACTTTTATCCTGCAACATCGAGACAATTTATTTAGTGTAACGACATGGATATATCAGATGGTATACAAAAAAGAAAATGTACGAAATAAAAAGACAGAAATGACTAATGGGGAAATCATATCAGAAACATAATTTGGATAAATTAAAACATATTCTAAGTGAAATTCCCTTTAACCATCTAACTCAAAAATATATATGTAATAAATATATAATTCTTTCTTAGTATATTTAGCGTCGAGATGTCTTTAAGTTATTGGCTTTTGCCTCAACCTTTACAAATTGTTTTAACCTTTTCAAATTCCTTTTGACGTTTCCTTGAAACTTTTGCAGCAGTAAATGTAAATTTCAGACAATAACAATAAAAACTTGTTTAGTAGGGTGAAAAAGAGCATGTTAAGGTATTTTGGGCAGGTTAAACGGATGTGTGAAAAAAGACTGATGTATATGATAAGACATAAGGGAATAAGTCACAGTAGTTGCTTGTGGAATTCCACAAGTATTGGAACTGTTTTTATTCATGATATACTTTAATGAGTTATCTGAGGTTAAAACGCTATGTAAAATTTTCAGTTTTATAAAACAGTAATACTGACAAATTGAGAAATAACGAAACAAACTTTCATAAGATCAAACGGTGCCTTGATGAGTGTTAAAAAATGGTTAAATTTTCATTGTTACCAACACGTACAATGATGAACTACGAGTACCATACCTTATCCAGTGCTTTAAAACCCAAAGGCTCGATTGCATGGGCTGAAAACAATAATGTCTCTCAGCTACAATCTTCAACATGTCCGAATATCTAATTCGAAAGTGTACCATACGAAAGAAAAAATAAATGGATTAACAAACTTGTATTAATGTTCATAATAATTTTATTTCTGTTTTTTAAATACTACAATAATTAGTATGCATTTAAAGTCTTCTTTTTCACCGTGTGCTCAATGCTGAGCGTCGTGGTCTTCTGATGTGTCTCGAACTCGGCGGACAATTTATATTCATCCCTCCCGGTCCTTGGGAATGTTAAATTCAGCGTTTAAAGAAGGTCCTGTTCACGCCTTAATTTGATACGCCAATCTCATGGGGCATCTTTCTCTTGTTCACCTTCCTTCAACTGTCCTCATGATGATCAGCTTCTCTAGACTTTCATATTTTTTTCTAATAACATACCCAAAGCATATTATGATTCATTTTACTGTATTTTATCGAAAACTTTCGGTAATCTGCAATTTTGGATGATGGAGATGTTGATGCACCATACGGAACGTATGTCTCCAACACCAACACCACAGCCATTAAAAGTAAACAATGTAAATTCAAATAAAGAAAACGTCTGTTAAGTTCAATTGAATTTTGTTCTCTTGGTGTTTTACATTTTTCTTTTAAATTATGCTCATCCACGATTAATGTGTTTTAATCAAGTCCCTTCGCGCATTTTGTTTAGTTTTCTCTTTCCAAGTCAAAGGAATAGCTCGATTTGTGTCTGGCCGTAGTGTTGCTTACAAATTTCAAAAAGGATCTTTTTAAAAAAAAATCCTTATTTAGCACCGTCATAAAAAATGTTCCTTCAGAATCTTTAATTAAATTTTGTTCCCGACCATTTGTCTAAACGATCTTGCTGAATACTCAATATCTAATTTTAGAATTAGGAAAATTTGGAGAGCTTTGTTTTCACTAAAAAATTCACAGTCCAAAGATTTTTTAAAGCGAGAGAAGAATCGGAATAAAGATTTCTAAAGAAAAATCTTATTTCCTTAACATCCGCACAGAGAAAGAGGATTTTACCCAAAAAAATATTGGTCAACAGGATTTTATTTTTCGTCCATTTCAATCTTGTATTATTTCATTATTCATTTCATAACACCATTCAAATGGAAAAAAGGAAAATAAAAACAATGTTGCATTTTCATTCTTCTCCTTCAAAAGTCGTATTCATTCTCCTGATGTTGGTGATCATTCTTTAGGTAATATATCTCTTGTTGGTGGCACAGAACAGCTCCCCAGCAGTCTCGATGTTTAACTAAGACATGTACTCGTACTTCTTTCGGTTCTCCACTGACTCATAATTTTGCCTTTTATTTCGATATTTAAGTTGTAGCCTTATTTTCTCCGGAGAGATTTCAAATCATTTATTAAAAAAGGTTAAAATGCTCTCAAAAACAAAAGTTTAGCTCTAAATTATTTGAGCTCTTTTCATTCATAAGTATGTTAATCCTTTGATGTATCCGAATTGATGGTGCGTACAGGTTTAAGAGAGTGGCCGGAAGACAAAACCATATTCGGCTTCTTTAATCGATTCAAAACTTTAATATGGGTTCAAAACCACGATGCGATAGCGAACCACGAGTTCCGTGAGATCGGCATGGAACTCGTGGTTCGCTATCGCAAATGCTTTTCTTTACACAAAGAGAGCGAAACACGCACACGTCAAGCGTACGTGGTTATTATTAGAATAGTAGTACTCGTATTGTTTTTTAGGTACCATCTGGAATTGAACTTGAAACTTCTGGGACGACGTCAAACGTCATACCAACTGACCAAGGAAGTCATAATTTTAGTGAAAGATCGCAATTTCTAAAAAAAAAAGTTAATATGAGACAACTTAACACGAAATACCTAAATTGACGATACTTGGATCCATACTTGTCCTCAGTGAGATACAGCCAAAAATCTAGTTTTCTGGGGACACGACAAATGAAAGGCAACAAAACCGAATCCATTAAAATTGTGTGTCCAAATGAAATAACCTGTTCTTTTTTTCGCAAATTACATATATTTCTTGCCATATGTAAATAAAATAAAAAAATTAAATATGTTATTGTATTATTACACATCCAAGGAAATATATTTTCCCTCGCTGATGTTACAATTACATTTAAGAAAATATATGAAAATAAATCAGTCAAACTGCAAACAATCGTAGCTAAATTCTGAAACCAATATTCGAGGATAATATCTATAGACTGACATAAAATTCAATAAAACGTTTTATCTGTTGCTTTCTATGTATAAGTTCAGTACAAACTAATGAAATATACAAAAACCAATACTAAATATGATAACAAAACTTTACTTCTTGTTTTATAAAAGTTTGTATAAAATAATTAACCATTTACCATATGGAAATTGTAATTTGTTTATTTCACCTTTTGTAACGGTATAACTCTAACGGTTTCAAGGCTTTCACCTCATCATCAGTGGAGCACAAAGAAGGCAAACCAGTGGAATAAACAGTGCTTGATAAAATAAATTACAAAACATTAATTGGACTTAAAACTGTTTTTAGTATAGTGTTTTTTTTCAGTAAGAGGGTAGATTATAATTATTGTACGGGCAGTTTCGCTATAATTATCATCATAAAAGGATGCCAAGATAATAATATTTATATCAAAACCGATAGGACAATAATTTCAAAATGATTAAAAAAACGTGTGTATAGGTATCATATATCTGCTGAAAATTAAAAAGAATTATTTGATA
>OX463846.1:31665506-31717426 GCA_949825065.1 Odontocerum albicorne
TAGGTTTATTGTAGAAGCATTCAAATATTTCTTGAGACCCTTTTCAACCGTTTCACTTCCATGATTTTTCATTGAGCTGTTTCACAACCCGTGTTTGGAGAATCTGGTTTTTAATTTGGGTGCTATATAAAATAAAAATATTAAAAACAAATGATTTTTTCATGACTTAAATCGTCTATTTGAATACTTTCCTAACAATGTGGATGACAACACTCCGTGACTTAGTTGATAGGACGCCTTTTTTTCAGCCCGAGGGTTCTGTTTCTATTGAAACCAAGATTTAAAAGAAGGTTCTTGCCTAAATTTCACTTAACCCTTGTTTAAATGTTTTCTGGCTCGTTGAAAGAGAATAAACTCTCTAGATTGTACAGTATACAACAACATTGTAAGATTTGGACGACCAAATAAAAAATATTTCAATTTCAAAATTCTTCAAGTATTAATTATTGTGATCTATTTTATTAAACTTTATTTATGCACATTACATAAAGGTTATTATTCATTATGCCTTGGTGAGTTTCTTTTTCGGTTTATTTACCAAGTGTATTTTTCTAAACGAGAAAGTACCCAATCTTATGGTCGCAGTTGCCACATTCCTATTATTAAACTCAACTTATTTTCTTGCAATATTTTAATGTACTCGTATTAATAATATTATATAAATTTTAATTTAGAGTGTCCTTATTGAGAGTTTGCTCTCGAAACGGTGTTATATTAATTGCTCTTTTATCATTTGTTGTGATGTAGCAATATCTTCAAATTAACCTGATATCCTCCTCCGTGGTTGCAGTCCTAAGACTGGTTTGCAGCAATTTCAACTCTTCTCCTCCATTCCACCCTGTCCTGTGCGGCTCTTTTTAAATCTGTATATGTTGAGCAGCGCACGTCCACCAACAGGTCCTCCAGGTACTCTCGGCGTAGGCGTCCCCTAGAGTTTGTCCCCTCGGTCATACCCTCCATTATGGCATGTAAGAGGCCCTCTTTTCGTATTATATGACCGATCCATCTTGCACGCCTTTCGGACAGGATCCTGAGCAGGTGCCTTCCTCCTTCGATTCGTTGGAGAACCTCTTCATTTGTGATGCGGTCTCTCCAGGAAATTCCTAATAGTCTTCTATAGGACCACATCTCAAAAGCCTCTAGTCTTCGTCTATCTCTTTCGGATAGGCACCATGTCTCGCAGCCGTACATCAAGATACTCCATACATAGGTCTTGATGAGGAGTATTCTCAGTTTTAGGTCTATATTATTTGATTCTATTATTTTCGACCTTTTATTAAATGCAAGTCTAGCCTGATGTATACGGCTGTCGACCTCGCTCTTGGACCGACCGTCCCATGTTATTTTGCTCCCGAGGTAGACAAACTCCTTGGTGTTCTTTAGTGGTTTACCCGACATCACTATTCTCATCTGGTGTTGCGCTCGGCCTACAGTCAGAAGCTTTGTTTTGTCTTTATTTATCTTCATACTGTAGTTATTTTGAAGAATGATTTCCATAGTTGTTAAGGCCTCTTGTAGTTCCTCTTCACTTTCAGCAACCATAGCAATATCGTCAGCGAACCTTATCATATCCACCTTTTGCCCGTGTATCTTTACACCTTTTCTGTGACTCATGCTCTCTCTCAAGTCGTCAATCGCGCTCTATATATAGGTGTTAAAAAGAACAGGTGACAGAGAGCATCCCTGCCTTACCCCTTGTCTTATATTGGCTTCCTTTGTGTCCTCGTCACATCTGATTATAGCGGCCTCATTCTTGTATAGCGCCTGGATTATACGTCTATCTCTGTATTTGATATCAATTCTCTTCAAAATCTCGAAGAGTCTTTTCCATTCTACTTTGTCAAAAGCTTTCTCCAGGTCTATGAATGCGATGTATGTGTTTTGGTTTCTTCTTATTCTATTTTCTAGTAGTATTCGTAGAGACAGTGTGGATGACAACAACCTGATATAGGCCTTAAGTATTTAAAAACAATAATGAACATAACAATGAAGCTGGAGACAGGCATCATAAAAAGGCCACAGATTATTACTTACAAAAAAAAATTCGATGCGAAAATAAAATTAGACGAGAATGCCCAATGTCTTCATAAATTAAATTTTTCTGTTCATCGTTATGAAAAACTCGAAGAATATTTCAATTAAAACTTCACTCGCAATAAAAAAGACTTAAATTTTAACAAATAAAATTCCAGAAGTGTGCAATATAGCTTTAACCATTCTTCCGAGAAGCGTGATAAAATGCCTTTTCTTTAAAATGTGTAACAAATGGAGGATAAAACTCATAAAATGTCGAATTTAATTTTTGTGCAACTGCGAAGATTTTCAGGTATATAAAAGCTTATCAAATATTCTCTTTTGTCAAACAAAAAGGCAAAATCTTTACAATTCACCCACATTGAACATGAGGTTAAATTATGTGTTATATTCAGTCAAAATACCTCCTTTGTGAATGTCATACAAATCTGTGCTGGGGTAAGTATAAATTGACTTGGGTTCTAGGTATGGCACTGAATATACACATATAATAGAAATAACCCGTCAATAATGACGAAATAATTTTTTTTCAATATGAAACTGTACTTGTTTTGTGCTGCTTCATATTATCGTCGTTTTGCTGTTTCTGTAGTCTCGCTTACTCGTTGTCATTTCAGTTCTTTTTGCAGCCCTTTTGACTCATTATAATAAGTATGTAATAAAATCATAATATAAATAGAGCCCGTACAACGGTTGTCGTCAAAGAAAGAATACGAGAATTGAATTTTGAATACAAGAAAGCGAGAGAATAATACTTCGAAATTTGAATCTCGGTGGGTCCGTGATTTTTGAACCGGTGTACAAGGGGACGATGCCAATTTATTTTGAATTGTAATTCAATAAATATTTAATTTATTTCCTATCATATTAAACCTTAAATTTCCTTGTGTTTATTTATCTTATGCCATTTTTTTTAATGCAGACAATATATGTGGTTTTTTCAAGATGTCAAAACATTAAAGTCAATATATCTGAAACAAGTCTTCAAGGAAAACTTTATCAACGATTTAAATTGAACAGTAATGTTTATTCACAAAACATCGTGTATTAAGATATTTTTGAGAATTAAATAATTCACCAATCAAGATGTACCTTTTTTATTTTAAACTTTAAACATTAATGAACCCTAAAAACTTTAAGCTGATCTTGCTCCATTCGGTATTTCAAAAATGTAGAATTTGTTTTACTTCCGTGAATATTTCACGGGCTGCAAATAGTTAAAAAATATATAGTATATCACAATGATAAGTGTCATCTGTTTATGGAATGAATTTTGAAAATTTAAATAATATAAAATTGAATGAAACGTCTTATTGACAGAAAACTTTATATAAACGATTAACAACCACATTAATGTGTTTATATAGCAACAGCATAAAATGAGTGAGAATGATATGTGAATCTAATAATTGAGTGTTAATTTTATAAATGTTAAAAAAAATCAAGTTTTCTCACTTATTATAAACCACTTTCTCGTTTTAATATTTATATATAATCATTTTTTTCAACAGCTGTCATTTTTTCTCAATAAATACATTTTTTCCATTGTTACTTTATGTCATATATTTATATCGAGAAGTGACAAATGTCAAACAACATTTAAAAAAATTAAATGGCATAAGTCTAATACATTCAATAATAACTTATAAACCGTAACAATGATACCACCTTTTGTTACACATGGATGTAATTGCAGATATTAATTGAAAAATGGAACGTTAATATGAATTATATTTTTTTTCACATTATGTAGAATATGTGATTGAACAATGTAAGATCATAGAAGATTCAGAAATTTTGCTGTTTGGAAAAGAGAGAAAGAAATAAAGTTACAGAAAAACGTGTTGTTGCAAGAAAAAAGAGTCAAGGGTGCTGAAAGCACTCTTTTGCAAACAAATTAATCGCAGTCTTTAAAAGCTATTGTGCATATGATGTTTTATATAGTATTTAGCCACATTGATGAATGGAAGCGAAACTTAAAGGGGAGTTATGAGAAAAAAATAAATTTCGTAGAAATACAAACCTTGTGAATAGTATACCTTACTACAATATTTGATAAAGTAAGGGAGAATCAAATAAAGACACTTTTGTTAGAGACGGGGGAAAGGTTTTAAGGAAAGGTTTAAAGTATTAGAAATACAAGAGCAAAATATATCAAATTTTATCCCGATTATTATAACATCAGTAAACTAAGTTAAAAATTAATACAAAAATTACTGAGTCATGTGTCGGCATACATTATAAAGATGAATTATTATTTTTTGAATTACTTTGCTAAAATATGGTATAGATTTAAATATAATTGTGTGTGTTCTACATTCACGGTTAGAAATATTTTGATATCGCGGTGTACCATTTGATTATACAAATGAAATGTTATATACTCGTAACTCGACAAAATTTTAAAGTTTTTTAATTCCCCGTTGTACACACGTGTGTAAATATTTCAGAAATATGCGTAAGACTTTGTACGCTAACCATAATAATAATATACAAATGAAAATAATAATTATATAACATATAACTAGTAAATATGTATTTCTAAACTGATAATAGCAGTTGTAAGTGGAAAAGTTTATTAAAAGCCAGGTGGTTTTAGGTTTTATTGGAGTTAACATATGACACTACAATACTTCAAAGCTACGGTTTCAGGTTAAGTATTTCTGTAATTTAGGCGTACAGTTTAGTAACAAGCGAAGGTTTTAATAAATAACGAGGTACTAAAGGTTTACTAAATATTGTATGTTGTTTTCAGAGTTAAATTGTTTGTTTTTGACTTTGAACAATGGTATTCGCACGCTCAGCTTACGAGTTGTGAGTTTGTACGTGCAAAATTTATCAGTTAAAATAATGGTACGTGGCACGGTTACTTTAATTTTTTTTATTGTAGAAATAAACAAAGATATTATAGTGGAGTTATAATGTTTTTCACTTACAGATACGTTTAATTTCTCAAATAATCACTTCTTCATAAGTGATTATGCATGGGGTAAGCATAAACCGGAAATTCATAGTGGATTTAATGATATTTGTGTCATATAATTTGACTTATATTTAAAAAAGTAATTTAAAACGTATTATTTATAGTTAAGGCGTTATACTTGAGGTTTAAATAAATGGTAATTTATTTAGTAAAACAAAGTTTTTCCCACTTAACATAACGGTATAACCCTAACGGTTTAAATATGTTTACTTCATCATCAGGGGTGCACAAATAAGGCACTTTTGACAAGACTGTCTAGTTTTTGCTCCCCTGATGATGAGGCGAAACCCTTGAAACCGGTAGAGCTACACCGTTATGATAAGTGGAAAACAGAATTTTACTAAACAGGTTATTTATTGATTATTGAATGTATTATAATAAATTAGGAGGTATTTTTCTTTATATTCAAGCCTTTCATCAGCTCACCAAAGAGCATATTTCTTGGGAATATGTATTCATGCATTCGAGCTACGTGCCCAGACCAACACAGGTCAACACACGACACCAGAATCTTGATGCTAACATACTTATCTCAAAACCTCATCATTCTATGTTATATATTACAATGTCAATATTTCCTTCAGTTGGCTTCTTCCTAGCTTAAGTTTTTCGCAACACATCCTCTCAATGTTATCAAACCATCTCAAGATTCCTTTCATAGTTTTTCTTATAACATCCATTTATAACAAATACAATAGTAATCTTTTATCCGGTAATTACTTACTCTATCGAACAACCTACCATTTCTCCCTCTATCGTATTTTACTTACTCATTTGTATGGTACCTCTCAACATATCTGAATTGATTATACGGACATTTTGAAAAGCGTATCTAAAAGACAATATTTTTTTCGGTCTCAATAGTCGACCTTTTGGGTTTCGAACCACTAGAGTAGGTACATAACTCGTACTTCGTCACGATACGTGTTAACAATACCATTGCACGCGGGCATGTTGAAAAACGTGGCTGGAGAACAATATTGTCTTCGGCCCTATTAGTCAAAATATTAAGTTAAAAACCAGTGATGAAGATACGGAACTCATCGCTCGTTGCTGTACGTATTTTCAATAGTACAGCACGTGGAAAGGCAACAACACATACATGTATAACTCACGCGAGGGTTGTTACCAGACGAACTCTTTTACTCAGACTGGTACCATTTAAATATATGTTTTGGTACCATCGCGAACCAAACTCGATTGAAAGACCAACGCCTTACTGAATAAGCCACTGTAGTCATATTTATTGTATTATGCATTCATTTTATACAATACAACCTTGCAAGGCTAGCAAAAAATGTTATTCCTGAAATTAAGATAAACTCAAAATGATCTCTACATTTACATTCACTGTTGTTTCAAACATTTCAACGAAGTGGAGTGTTATCATAGTCAGAATATTCGCTATTTTAACAGTATGAAGGAAACGAATATATGAGACTATTTCAGATTCGCTGAAAATATATTGTCTGTGTATAAAAGGAAGGCAACTGCTCGCAAACAAACTGCACATTAACTTTTCACCATTATGTAAAGATGTTGCCACAAATAAAATGCACGAACATCGTGGATCTTTCTACATTTTTCTATTTTTCAATCTGGAAACGTGCATCCGCTATAAACTATATGAATAAAGAATTTTCCTGTAGGATTTTTTACATAAATAATATATTTGCATTCATTGCATCTTTTTAAATTGTATAAAATAATTGATGATGTTTAGGACGACCTCCGTGGCTTAGTTAGTAAGACGCTTGTTTTCCACCCAGGGATTTCGGGTTCGATTCCCAATGGTACCAAAGAAATTACTCTACCTGTAGTTATCCGAGTATGTCACCTTTAATTTTATTATTTCAATTATTACATTTATATATTTCCTATCAAAAAATAATGAGAAAAAATGCATAAGGTAATGTATTTTTCATAAATAAAGAAATATTTCTAATATTTGCATAAAAAAATAACTGCCAATTTGTAGTCATATTATTCTTCCGTGCGTAATCCTTTACAGTCCCATCATAACTAATTTGTAGTTATATTGTTCTTCCGTGCGAAATCCTTTACAGTCCCATCATAACTAATTTGTAGTCATATTGTTCTTCCGTGCGAAATCCTTTACAGTCCCATCATAACAAATTTGTAGTCATATTGTTCTTCCGTGCGTAATCCTTTACAGTTCCATCATAACTAATTTGTAGTTATATTGTTCTTCCGTGCGAAATCCTTTACAGTCCCATCATAACAAATTTGTAGTCATATTGTTCTTCCGTGCGAAATCCTTTACAGTCCCATCGTAACTAATTTTTAGTCATATTGTTCTTCCGTGCGTTATCCTTTACAGTCCCATCATAACTAATTTGTAGTCATATTGTTCTTCCGTGCGTGATTCTTTACAGTCCCATCAAACTAATTTGTAGTCATGTTGTTCTTCCGTGCGAAATCCTTTACAGTCCCATCATAACTAATCAATAAATTTCAACGTTTTCCCGATCACAAACGTTTGAAATTACATTTACATGTAGGTTTTTAAATTTCCTGAGTTAAACTTATTTTTTGCGACGAATTTACTGTTGATGTAATTTCTGTAACCACCGATCATCTTAATTTGACAATCGATAAAGCACTAAATTTGAAATGAAATGCTAGGTACGATGGAACTTTGAGTTTTATTTTTAAATCTGTGAAATATCTTCAGGCCCAAGCAACAACATCTATTGTTCAATTGCAGTTATCAAGTAATAAACTATTTCTTAAATTCGCCAATCGTTTATAAATTGATTGACACTTAAAAGATATATAACAGGTTTTGAAAAGAAAATTTCATGGTTTTAGTGTTTCCGCGAAAGTATAGTTATGATTTGTTGATAGTTATTTTTTTGTTAAATTTTTTTGTACTTTTTATTGTGTTATATTATTGAACTTAATTTCTCACGACCATTCATTTGAATTAAAAAAAAATCTCCACAACAAATATGAATGTGGTTATTTCAGAAAATTATTATTGATATGCATTTTTGGATTTTGCATAAAGGGAAATTGCATTCAACGTGCATACAGTTCAACCTGGTGACAAATTTTTCCTAATATTTCCCAATATCTTCCAAGAAAGTAGAAGACGTTAAAAAATCAGCCAGGGAGATTTTTATTTATTTTTGGTAACGTATAACTCGTAGCTTACTAAGCTACATAAGTATTTTACTTTTCAGCTAATAAGATCTTATGAACGTTCGTTCGAATAAAAATAATATTAAAAAAAATAAACGAAAAGTGGATACACTCCAACACGAACCCTTAATTTTATTGGTCTTCTCTATTTTCTGGCTCAATATTTTATATTCAGTACCAATCATGATTTAGATTAATGTGAGCAAGAAACTGGTGTGTTAAGTAGGGTGAAAAAGAGAACGTTAAGGTGGTTTGTGTATATTAAAAATATGAAAGACGAAAGATTGATTTACCAAATTTATATTATAAGCGTTAGTGGGAGTCATAGTCGAGAAGAATATAATTGGACCAAATTAAGAAAGAAAGAAAGCTAAGGTATAGGAGAAACAGAAAGAGGTATATGTGACAATGTATGTATGTGGCGTAGACGAAAAAAATATATTGTGATCGTCTTGTACTACAAGACACTAGTAGAGACATGAATATAAGAGACTAGTAGAGACTTGTACTACAAGAGACTAGTAGAGACATGAATAATTAAAATTGATATTCGAATTATTTTCAGAGATGGAATACAAAACGTTAACAGAATAAAAAACAAAACCATTAAGTAACAAGAAATATGTTATCGAGAAGTTTAAGTTATGGAGGAAAACTTTGAATTGGAACAGGTAGCGGCCCGCATTGTAGAACAGATCCCGGCTAGTGACAAGCTCTGATTAATGTGCTGGAACGGGCGCGATCCACATCGGCCATTTGTGGGCGTGCGATGCAAGCGCCTGCATTCATGCATGCATACATGCATTGCCCGGACGTGTTACTGTATTAGAAGAATTCTTCGAGCACATAAAATAGGTCAGCGTAAATATGATTTTAATGTAGTAATTCTTCTTACCTCATGAGTAACCTTCTGTTTTAAGTTTAAAAAATCACAAAGGAGGTGGACAAACATTTTGTTACATAACTTCTGTTTTAAGTTTAAAAAATCACAAAGGATTCAGGTGGACAAACATTTTGTTACATAACTTCTGTTTTAAGTTTAAAAAATCACAAAGGAGGTGGACAAACATTTTGTTACATAACATCTGTTTTAAGTTTAAAAAATCACAAAGGATTCAGGTGGACAAACATTTTGTTACATAACTTTGATTTTTATTTAGGGTAACTTATTTACTTTGTTACGTTTTTTTTTCAATCAACAAACGCACTGCAAAATTGTCTAGTTTACTACCATACGATAATATTTCCAAAGCAAATAAACTATATTTTTCAGTCAGGCGTTTTTTTGTTTTGATATATTTGATTGCTTATTAATTGATTTGGTATTTATATTGATGAATTCCATTAAAAAAAACTTAAATGTGAAAAAAATCTACACAATAAACTTAAATTTAAGTGACAGGCATTTTATGCATTGTCAAACTGCATTGTTACTTACCAAAGCTTTTCAAAATATATTCAAATCTGTCTTAACTTAACAAGACTACTATCCTGACATGTTGAAAATCACCAGATTTCGAACGACTAGCCCTCTAAAAAATGTAGTACTGCAATAAAAAAATGCGAAACAGGGCTGTTACTTTAATTTGAATTTATTGTGTAATTTTTTTAGATTTAAGTACTAAATTTTTTTTTATTCGATTATTATTTCGAATTGAGTTTGTTTCTTTTTGTTCAATTTATATAAATTTTTAGATTTAGTGTGAAGGCTGCGTTCGTTAAAAATATTAAAAAACAAAACTGACACAGTAAATGTCCATTTCCGAGTTAAGAGGCTCAGGGATATTCATTCTGGACTTGAACATTAAAATACATTTTCTTTTCATGGGCGAACTTACATATCATTTTAACAATTACTTTGTACAAAAAAATCTAATCAAAAAATTTCAATCGGTTAAATGTGTCATGAATACTGTCACTTAACCATTTTTAGTAGTAAATGTATTCATATGAAAATGGGTTGACGGATAACCATTGTTCAAGTTAATCATTCCAACGTTTGTTTGATTTCATTAGTTTGTGAATACTCACATGACTGTAACTAATATGAAATGCTTTATGAAGAGATTATATCAAATACAGGGACGTTTCTTGAATGTAAGCAAAAAAGGTTATTGTGAAGGAACACTCTTCATTTTGGGACTGATGAGTGACTCGGTCTATGACAATTTATTGTGACAAAATATCACCACTAAACGACACTTTCTTTCTGGATTCATAATCTTCATCATCATCAACGATTTAGTTTTTTTTTTCTGAGCGGTGGCCTTAACATGGTCTTGGAATAGGAGGCAGAGACACGTGTAGCAGGAAATGGTATGATTAATGAAATTACATGGAAATTATTTGTTTTAATATAGAATTCTACTGCGTGAAATCCGAAAATTTTGATATAAATATTATTTTCAATTTTTTTTTTCGAAGATATACATATACAGGCTATAATAATTTAATTTCTTTATTTTTTGTTTCATATACGTAAATCAACTTTGGTCTTAACAACATCTTAAAAATGATAATTCTTAACTACTCTAGAATTGAACATATTTTATTCAAGAACAACTCAAATCAAAAATATTCTGCACAATGTTGTGTTTTTATCTTCAGAATCTTTTACAATAAGTGACTCAAATTTAAACCTCTAGAATATTTTAAAGCGGTCCTGAGGTCCACAAGGAGTTAAAACGTCGCTGTGCGATCTCAGAGACGTTATCTGCAGTATAGTATATGAATTGAAAGCGGTTATTTGATAAGACTCGAATGTTATTGTCATTAGCTAACCTCACTTGTCAGAGGACTAATTATCGTAGAACGCTCCATTAATGTGACTCGCATTATGAGAATGCTATATTGTCATTGAAGTTTCGAAATATATGTAACATATCTCGACATGTTGTACAGAAAACACATAACCGCGGTATCGAGTTCACTAAATGACGAGTATATGTTAGAATGCGGAACTAATTTTGTTCCGTTCTTCATGTTTCTTTCAATCGCTTATTTGAGTGTATTGTTATATTAATTTCAAGTTTGGTTATTTTTTATATGTAACATATCTCAACATGATGTACAGAAAACACAAAACCGCGGTATTGAGTTCACTAAAACACAAAATCGCGGTATAGAGTTCACTAAATGACGAGTATATGTTAGAATGCGGAACTAATTTTGTTCCGTTCTTCATGTTTCTTTCAATAGCTTATTTGAGTGTATTGTTATATTAATTTACCATCGTATACAGTAAAATATGGCGGGTTTATGTCCGTATGGCAATCTCTTCTAACTAAGCAAAAATGTATTGTATTAAATAATAATTTATTGTATAACAGACTTTAAACTTGTTTAAAAAAATCTGGGTATCAACAGGAATCGAATCCGCAACCCCCGAGCTAGAAGATATGTGTTTTATCAACTCAACCACGGAGGTCATTATTGTTTAACTAGCTCATGGCGGAATAATTCAATAATAATAAGCAGTTGGTTTGTATTGCCTTTTTTCCACCTTCCTGAGCTGCATGACCGCGCGGTAACGCACTGAACTTTCGTGCGGAAGGTGGTTCGAACCCCGCGCTGTGCTACTCCCCTCGAATAACACAGGGGTTTTCCGCCGGGCATTCGGGGGTGTATGAATACCTATGACTTCGGTCATATTTATTCTTTCAAAAACAACATTTCAAGCCAATCATCTCATTTCGGCGTGCCATCGGATTCGTAAAGCGATGTGGCCGGTGAGTTTGCTGGTGTGCAACAGCTTACTCACTTAATAAGAAACTAAAACCTCTACGACATAGCTTCGCCTTCCAATTGAATTGACGTTCGAATGGTGAGGGGATCTTCGAATACGAAGTCCAGCAACGAATTTACTTTTTTATGAATAAATGTTATTTCAAAAGCGCTTTGTTTATAATTTTATAAAATATGACGATAAAAAAACTGAATAAAAGATAAGAAGCTTGAAAAAAAGGCGAGCATATATGAGTGATTTAGGCTACTGTTGTCCGTGTGAAGAGGAAGATGTTGCGATGTGTCCTCTCTGCCTGCACCAAAAGGGGCATGGAGTGATGGTATGTATGTTTGTTTAGTTTTCATTATCCACTTTACTTCTGCTGTATAATAAAGCGATATTAATATGTTATATTGAGAAATTTGATGAATTTCAAAACGTTTTTATGGTATATATGTTATGATACGATAGTCGTACCTCTATTTTTTTAAATTAAAATTGTGCTAATGTACAATTGAGATGTTAATCAGACCAGAAATAAAGCTATATAAATGAATAACCCCACAAACTTAATTACTTTTGGATTATCCTTAAGCTTGTTGTCCCATGAAGCTTAAATATTTGACCTTTAGATCGACCTTAAAGTGTAAGAGTAAAATAGATACAAAAAGCTTATGATAACGGCATAAAAGCCGAAATAGGATTGTTAATGGCACATTCACCCTAATGTTTCTCATTAACGATGTGTTCTAAACGAGTCGTCTACTTGCCCTAATTTGCTTGTCAGGTGATGAATTTTAAGGATATGAAATCAGGGTAGAATTTTTTTTTCAATGGAACAAATTTGTTTTGATATAAAATGTCAAACGTTTCGACCATTACTTTGAGGAACTCCATATTAGAAGATTTAATGAGATAACCTTTGTTATTCCACTTATTTCTATCTACTATCTTGAGGCTCTCTTCATACAGAATCGTATGTATTAAGTGAGTTATTAAAATATTTTTTATTCAATATCGAATGCACATATGTTTTTGTTAGTTGAAATAACTATGCATAAAAAGAAAGCTGAGTTTTTTTTAACAGATAAGATACAATTTCAATATAACATCTGTTTTTTAGTATTATTTGGCTTGTTTTGAAAATCACTAAAGGTATAAAACTGTTTTGTCTCTTCGTTTAACAAGATACAGCGGTTTTCAAGAATTGCTTCAGGATTTTTCTTTACTAGTAGTGTAAAACTTGGCCTAAAAACGTGGCATAAATAAATTAATCAAATCAGAAAAGGAGAGCGAAAAGCCTTCATAAGAGGAGAATATGCATGACGATGCTGAGGCTATGCAGAAACGAAACTGGAGTTGTTGGATAGAATGAAGTGACTTACTCTCTTCCACCCAAATAAAGACATGGTAAGATGGCAATGTTTATTTTTTTATAGATTTGTTATGATACGTCATGAGGATGAAGTATTAATCTAAATATCTGCCTCAACACTAGAGACAGCATTATTAGTAGTAATATACTGTTAGATAGTTAACATGATGTTCATTATTGGGATTCCGATTTTCAGTATACTTTCAGTCAGTAATCCACTTGAATTTATTTACTGGCTAAATGTTATAAGCCGACTTATAAAAAACAAAGCGCTTGAAATGCAATGTATTACAAAACAAAAGGCATATTTTCATTATTATTGAATTTAAATAAGGTACATTCGTTTTGAGTAATATTAGTTACAAGTTTAAAATGTTTCTCGAAGTTATGGCCGTGACTTAAATAAATGGCTGACGTTTCAAAGGTGTTACATAATTTATTCTTAGGACTATATCAAAATGCATAAACAAATATGCTTATGATATTCTATAATGTTTTTTGACAAAACACTGATAATAAAGGTTGAAACATATTCGAAACGTCGGGCATCATTTAAGCCAACTCAACACAGCAAATTCGAAAAGAAACATATTCTCTTCATGGCAAATTCAATGCTGAGCGTCGTGGTCCTCAGCTGTGTCTAGAACTTGATGCCTCACCTGCCTTTATGTGTTCCGGTCTTGGGGCATCTTAAATGCAGCATTTAAAGAGGATCCTGCTAACACCTTTATAAAAAACCGTGAAAAGCTTCGAACATTACCGAGTATTAGTAATGTTTAGGTAAATTCTTAAACGGACACGTACACATACTATAATATATATACATATATGCCTCTTTTGGGGTGAGCAGAAAGTAAAGATTCATGCACATAGCTCTCACCTCTATACATTTCGTCTTACATGCTCTCCTATTTCTCATATTTCATACCTTTCCACTAAGGTAAATTTCTCCGACTTTTCCTTTCCCTCATTTCTCGGCCTATCTCTTCCTAGTTCTCCATTTATTTCAGACAAATATATATTTGTTTCTTAAGTATTTCACATTCATTTTCTCAATATAACCAACCCTCTAAAATTCTTCTTATGATACCCGTCTCCAGCGAACAGTTACGCTGTATCAGATCATTTCTTATTACGGTACATGAACATTGTAAATAACCAAAAGTTGTGTTGTTTATATTAACAATGTAAATAACCAAAAGTTTTAACCACTTTCAACCACTAGCTTTAATAAATATTAATGACTAATCAGAACTAAACTAAAATTGTGAAAATAATGTTTTAGAATCGTTGTTTTTAAATGCTTTTAAAACTTCTAATTAGTTCATTGTAAAATGTTTTTAATACGAATGATCTGATAAAACTTTTAGAAAATATTTTATAAAGAATACGGAATTTTTATAAATACTTCGAAATTTTCGAAATTTTTTATTTATTGATAAAATAAACGACATACAAGTGGCATAATAATGTACAATAAATATTATAAAACATGAGATTATGTATCAATATCTTCAAAAAGAAAAAAATATTCAGAATACATATATATTTAATAATAAGATGAATGAAAATACTTATGTAAAGTAAAAAAAAATGATCATGTATAATAATTTAAACCAATAAAGAATACAAGACATGAGTAGGAAAACATTAAATCACTCTAAAGGACAACTAGAATATGAAATAATAAAGCGAACTACGAAAAAAAAAAATATTAAGATAAAATAAAATTATCAGTTTCTCAGTCAAGACCTAAGATTGATGAAACGCAAGAGAATGACCATCCTGAATCCAACACCAAACCAGACGTCGAGTCACCCAGTTATTGCATTCTCACGATTGATGTGTGATCCATCTTTGTGTGGTCTGAGTGATCAATCGGTCGACAGATCGATCAATATAAATAAGAAAGACCAAACTCTCTTATACCTATTTTGAAATATGTAAGTAATGGGTATAAGGCTAAACATATGTTTGCTTGACTTCTGATGTCTTGGCTAAACTTCTAAGTATACCATTGAAACATTCTACCTCAATTGTAAGCAGACGGATTGATCTAAATAAGGCCAACAAGTCAAAGTTTCCGACAGAGCTTTCTGTGTCACTGAATTCTAAAGGAACAGTCTGCATGTGGAGCTACACTTAGCAGAGAATAACCTTTAGGCTTTCTGAAGGAGATTTAGTCCTTATGGAGGCTAAATTTCAATAAATATCACGGAAGAATATATTATTAATATGTATTTATTTTATAAAGCTTACATAGACAGGTCAAACCCAATTACGTACAAAACTTCAAGAGAATTAAATATAAAAGGAAAAAATACAAAATAATAAATAAGAAATAATTGTTTGGCCTAAACAACTTACTCCTATTACAAAGCTCATCATATTTTCTTTAAAAAATATTAACACAGGTTCGTATTATTATATCGTCTCAATATAATTTTGCAATATTGTATTGTATAAATATCACACTGATTTTGTATACAGTACAACCTGCCGAGCGTATCGCCATTTGTAAATCACTTTCAAATAAACAGAAATATATTTAAAATGCCTTAAGAGAAAACCAGACTGCGAACCTTTTTGAAAATTCCGATTTGGAAAATCATAACCTTCGGGCTGGAAATTGGACGTGCATATTACCAACTAAGCCACAGATATCAAGCTTAAATTAAATGGAAACTTATTAATAATCAAAGCTTACCAGTTCTGTATTTTTGTATATTGTCCATGCACACACAATTTGAGAAATATTTAGTGACAATATAATTATATAAAAATGTATTCTAAGTAAATTATATACGCTATGAACTATGGTATACACTTTGAAACTTTTGAACTGGTCGCTTACTCTTGTTTATACTATAAATTTTAAGGGTATGAGGTCCATTACTGTTAAGTGACTACCTTAGTGACCTGGTTGATAAAACCTTAGGAATAATAAAAAGAAAAAAAGTGTTCCAGTCTGGTAAAATAATTCATCTGCTAGCAATACTTGCACACGCTAGACGTATGTAAGTGTTATTGCCTGTCCACATGCGGTAGTATTTCCAATAGGTACAATGGCACACTGAGATACTTGACAACTGCAGTAGTTCTTAACCAGAAGGCTCGATTACTGGGGCTCAAGATTGTCTCTCGACCACGCTGTTAAATATGTCCATACAATAAATTTAGAAAGGTTTGTTCCATACAAATTAATGAGATGACCTAAGGGGGGGGGGGGGGGTCCTATTACGTTTAGTGCCCAAATGTTATTAAAAATTGTTTAAATATGGTTTTCAGTTCAGACCACTTGAACTTTTTCTGCTTGGCTGGAAGATTTTGTTTCGTGGCAATAAACTGCCTAAATTTTATTGTTCATGATGGAAATGCGATTAAGTTTTGTAAAAATTATATACCCTAGGACAAGCTTTTAATGTATCGTTAGATACAATATATGAAAATTTAATATAACATAGTATAGAAAAAAGATGAAAATAATAAATTATTACCAGCGCCAATAAACCACCTCCCTGTTGGGGTAGGTAAAAACAACCGATATCCACTTTATTTTGTCCTGGTACACATTTTCGTTTCTCTCATACACTTAGTCATGGATACTCTGCTATTATAAATGTTTGTCAATCTTTCTTCTTTCAGAATTGTTTTCATCTGATCGCGCCATATTTGTTCGGTCTTCTCAACTTTTCGTACGTTCTATACTACGCGTACATATTACTTTTCCTAAATCTTTCATCATTCATTCTTTCTACGTAATCAAATCCTTGCAATGCTTTTAATAAACATTTTAATGTTTTTTTGTACTTATATACCCAAAACGCTTTTAAAAATATAAATATATATTGACAAAAGGATACAAAAATTTAAAACAGATATTAATAATTAATGTTTAAGGAAAACAGACCGTTATACATAAAATAAATAAAATATAAACGATACAATAATATATTAGATAATTTTATATAAAAAACAAGAATCAACAGCATTACATAAAAAATACGAAGGATAAAAATATTGAAAAAGTGACTTAAAAATTTTACAATAAAACAGTATAAAATACGATTACATAGAAGAATAACATTTTGAAAAAAATGAAAAATAATAATTAATGTCAGTTTACATAATGTGACGACCTACTTGGCCTAATTGGTAAAACGCCTGTCTCCCAGCCCGGAGGTTGCGGGTTCACATCCCGCTGGAACGCAGATGTTTAAAATTAAAGGATTCCAGACTGGTTTTAATTTAAGGCTTCTTCAAATCTGTCTGATTTGTTGGAAGAGATTGCCACATGGCAATAAGCCCACCAGGCTGTTCTGATACAACGAAATAGTATCTGAATAACCTGATACACTTTCAAATACAATGTGTAAAGAAACAGAAAAAAAATTGCTTAGGTTGATAAACGTCGACAAGTAAAAATATTCTAGGGTAAGAACGTCAGAGGATATAAAATAAAAATAGTGTTTAATAAATTAATTATATATTTTATATAAACTAAGACAAACTTGCTCTCTCAGTTAATACTTTTTGCATACATGTAAAGTTGTCGGATTAAACTCTTAGAATTTATTTAATTTGGTATAAGTTTATTCTTGGTACGTAAGTGAGAGATTACCCTCCATTTTGTATACTGAGTTGCCACCATCAATAAAGGTGCGTACATATTTCAACAACAATTACGGTTTCATTTGTGAAGTAAACAAGCTAACAATTTGCGAGGAACCTTTATGGTCATTATTCTCCCTACGACCAGGATTCGTTGCTCCCTGATGCTATAAAATGTTTGGAACAAAACCTTACTCTGAATGCTTTTAATTTCAACAAAATTTATTTTTGGCAACCATTAATTTGTTATAGTTATTTAAGTTAAACTTTGAAATAGTATCAATTTTTAAGTTAAATACATAGTCATTTTTGATATTTTTCATACTTACTCGATATAAAAAGGATGAAATTATTTGTTCTCCGGACAGTTGCTTCGTATTTCTCGGATCGATATCGTTAGGAGATTTTTTTTGTTGCTAACTTCATTCCAAACGTGCTATATGTATATTATTTATAAAAGGTAATAAACACGCATTTTTTAGCGATTGTTTACCCAAATTTCTTGAATGGTTTTTTGGCGTAATTTTGAATATTGAACCAAATTATTTGTTTTTATCGGTTGTTGATGCATTTTTAATACCGCAAAATACGACAAAAACTAAAAAAAATATAAAATTATGACAATGGTATCGCAGATTTGAAAAAATTGTAATGGTGATACGATACTAGAAGATGGTGTCCGTTCTGGAAGACCGATTATCACTAATGCCGACCAAATCAAGACAGTGGTCGAGAATAACCAACTCTCAGCAACACGAAATATTGCAGAGATACTAAAAAATGTCCACAAGTATTTGATGCAATTTCACATTTGAATTTGATTAAAAAGTACGTTAAGTACCTAATTTTTATTAAAAATGGTTTCAGTCTGGTTTTCAATAAAAACCACTTTACCTTTTTATGGTTGGTCTGAAGCTATTGCTTCGTGGCGTTTGCCGTGTGCGGTTTGCACTTGGCGTTTGAATTTGATCATAAAATACAAAATTTCTTTCCAAACAACCCAATACTGTTTTTTTTTCTCTTGTAGTGATTGTTCGAACAAGAATAAAACATTTGAAAAAGTATTCAAATTAATTAACCAGGATTTCTTATATTTGTTCTAGTATAATTCAATTACATTTTAATTTTACACTCAATGGAAAATCTTTATGGCAACCAATAGTTGATAAGAAGCCTATTTTCAAACCTGGACGTTACGAGGATTGTTTACAATTTACCGAATATTGAATTACACTATCACTGTACACAGTACAACCTAACGGTTTATTAACAGAACCATAATGAACAAGTGTTTGAACAAGCCTTAAGTGAAAACCAGAATTGAAACGTTTTTAACAAATCTGAGTTTCCAAAGGAATCAAACCAACGACCCCCGGGTTGAAAGTCAAGTGTTTCACCAATTTGACAATATTCTTAGTTTATAAAAGTAAACTTCGAGATAATAGTATATTATATACCCGTACATCAAAATAGTTTTTGAATAACATTCATTTAACAAATACTATTAAATTTATCGTTATATTATATCAAAACTTTTTCAACATCTGTTACCGTTCTACTAAAAAGGTCAAATTCGAGGTCATATCTTAAATCCTCAGAGGACAAGATCGTGTTTTGCTTTGTTTTGTGTCAAAACATTTCTTAAATTTTACTGGTATATATTCTTATAAAAAATTCAATGGCAGAGAACTTTATATTTTCAGCTTGATGGAAGCACGTGAAAAATTCAACGAAATATTTATAAGTTCAATGACATATTCAAATCTCATTGTTTTATTAATATACATGGTTATACATGATACATCTGGTGAGCGTATTGCTATAACGCAATTCCTTTCAACTACTTCGTTTATCTAAAATGCGTAAAGTTGTTGAAATCCGTAACATATATTGCAAACAAAAACACTAAGCTCTGAACAATAATGCTAGGACAAGAAGAAAGGAACTCGTTCATGGATAAGGAAAGGGGACAAAGGAAATCTAATATGTCTTGGATGTTCATTCCATAGTCACACCGAGTGAATCGCAAATAAAGCTGTGTAAAATGTGGTGTCATGTGTTGGTATGCAAAGGAGCCTCTTATCGGCTGATCGAAGAAAACGTCCGAGTCCTGAAAGATGTAGAATTTTTCACCATCCGAAGCAGAAATCAGATTTTGTTTTCTTTTTTTAACTGATGTTAAACAACTTTATTCCACTTGTACAGTAAAATTTATTGACTCGAAAAAGTCTTCATTTAAAATCATTAATGTTTATATTCTTATTATTAGTTAAAGTGGAGGAGGTTTAAAGACATTAATTTGTTTTATCAAACAAAAATAAAGTTTTATCAAAGACATTATAATTTATTTTATCAAACACTTCCAAAAGTGGAATAAACAGTGTCTGATAAAACAAATTACAATATCATTAATATTTCTTGCCTCGATCCCGATTTTCATTACATTTCGTCCATAACTTTTTTGACGACCTCCATGGCCTAGTTAATAAGACCCCAGTCTTCTGATCTGGAGATTGCGGGTTTAAATCCATCTGGAACCCAGATTTTTGCAAAAACACAAAAGGTTTACAGTCTGGCTTTCACTTTAAGCCTCATAAACATATTTCTGTTGGATTGATGGGAGTTGGTGTATGGCAGTTATCCCACAAGGTAGTGCTGTGTACAATGAAAGGGTTATAAATGATTCGCTCGGGCATTGCTATAGCTGCCAAACGTAATTTATTCAATATTAGTGCTGGTAATTTATTTATCCAAACACTATTTATTCCACTTCATATAACGGTTAACCCTACCGGTTTCAAAGTTTTCACCTCACCATCAGGGGAGCACTAACAATACTGTAAGGGCTTCCCTTATGATGAGGTGAAACCTTTGACACCTGTAAGGTTTTACCGTTATATGAAGTGGAATAAACAGTGTTTCACTAAACAAATTACAATGTCTTGGAACCTTCACAGTGTTAATGCCTTAAATATAAATAATGTAATATAATATTAGTGGGTTCGAGTCCCTAGTTAGAAAGTACTTGAGGAAAGTTTGCTTTCTAAACGATGCCACAAAAAATGTTGTTTTGATAGCATTGGATTTTTTCAATTGATTGATGATAATTAAATTTTTTTATTGTTTCAAATAATCTTCAAATCAACAATTATCATAGCTTAAACATTTCTTATTTACATTTTTTCGGATTGGTTAAAAATATTAAACATTCATTTCAGAGATCTAGAATAACGATTAAAATACTCCCATTTTCATCTATCCGACTAGAAGCAGCAGAATGTTGAACTTTTTGATCGTTTTTCAAGTCAAGTAGATAAATCGGTGATGGGTACTTTAGGAGAAAACTTGCCAAGTAATCTTTATTTATTTCGCGTGCCTTAGATAATGACATCTTCAACATTTCAGAAAATATATTTAAAGGATACATATTGAGCTTAGTAATGAGCGTCCATTGAATCGATAAAAAATTACGTCTTACTGAATTGTTTTGTTTTATTTTAATTTTGTTTTATGTGATTGCATTAAATATGTATATGTAAGATGCATAAAAAATAAAATACATTAAGTCTCGACTCTTGATGAAGTGTACCAACATCCAATAAATATTTACAAGCACAGATGTAAATATTTATTGGATGTTTGTAAATGTAAATGTTTGTTCTTTTGCAATCATATTAGGCTATTACAGATTGCCTTTTTTCAATCATATACGACTATTACAGATTGCGTATTTTTGGAGTCAAAAACTCATCCAGAATATCTGCAATATGAATGGCTGAAATTATCTACTATCGAGGGAATTTTCTGAAAAAGCATTAAAAAAGAGTGATGGCAATCAGAGTTCGATTGAATAGGTAATATGGACAATGCAATATATTTTTGAGCTTTATTGCTACGAGGCTTGCTTTACAGAATTGTTGGATTTTTTATATCTTCATCTCGGCTACACTATGAACAGAATACTGAAAAAAAAAAAACAAAAAAATAATATTCTGAGGTAGTGGATCTTTGAAATTTTTAAGACCAAAAATAATCATTTGATATTTATGTACCTTTAAGTCTTCAAAGATACATTTTTGAAAATTTCGAGTTTAAACGACACTTTTGTCTCGTAAGAACCATAATATATCATGTGCTTGTACTTTTAAAATAATGTAAATTATATTTATTACTTGATGAAAAAAAATCAAATTAGTTAAAAATTTATTTCATAAACACATTTTTTATATTTAAAGTAATTCAAATCCGGTTTATTGATCTGCAATACTGCTTATTTAACGTCAAAATTCAAAGCTGCTGACATTTATATCAGTCAAGTAACGTCTCAGTTAATTAAAATTGCTTTATGTGGGAGATGTTATCAAAGGCTACACGTTCAGCCCCGGTATTCATTATTTCATTAATCCAAATTCGATTCAAAATAATTGTTCCAAAATGTAAGTTAAATGCTTAGTAAGAAGACCAACTTCATTAAATGGAACATTTTAAAATATATTTTAATATCAAAGATAACTAAATATTTTTCTTAGTTTATTTATTTGGCATTTCATTGCACAAAGGTACAATCTGTTGGTTAATTACCCTACGGTGATCTCTTTTAACCAACCAAATACGAGTTACACATGTTGTGTCAATCGTTGGTTGAGATGTTAAAACTTTTTTAGGTTACATACAAACAGAAAAAATACACTTGAAAAGTTCGAATAAAACTTACTTATTAAAAGTAGAGAATACAAACATGAAAATATATATTGTGTTCTAAACATATGTTTTATATTTATTATTTTTTGCACATGGTTAAACGTGGAACATCTGGCGGGTTTATTACTATCCAGAAATTTCTTTCAACTAACATACTGTTTTAGTATCAACAAAAGCTTGAAGAGAAGAGGGTAGGGATAAAATTAATCAAATAGGGAACAGGGAATGACATCATTTGTCATTGAAGAGAGACAAAATTATCTGTACATCTGAATTAAATAGTTTATGACTGATATTGTTTTAAGTGTAGATCAGAATCACATTCAAAGTATAATAAGAGAGATATATGGCCTGTTGAGAATCATAGTGGCGAAACTCCAAAAAATCGATTTTCAAGTTAAGACTACCAAATGACACTAAAATGACTCCTTTTTTACGTGCATAAGTGGTGAAAGTATACTTCAACTCCTTCAAGCTGCAAGGAGTAATTTTAGTGCCATTAAAAAAGGAGCCATTTAGTGCCATTTGGTAGTCTTAACTCGAAAATCGATTTTTCGGAGTTTTGCCTCTATGATTCTCAACAGGCGATATGATCAAAGATCTAGCCCACATTTTTTACATTCTGAAATATTTAAACAGATCACACGAATTTAATCGGTGTGCATGGAATGTAATATTTAAGGGGGATTTTTATCAAAAAAATAATTATTTCATTAATATTTGCGCAAAAAAGAATTATATATTCTGATTCAATATATTTACTTATTTAAATATTTACATATTCTACATAACATACCATAAACGGTTCATATCAGCTGTCTCTCTAGGCTCGTCGCCTGTACTGACACGACGGATTTACCATCGTGACTCCCATGATAGCTTTTGACCACTCCTATCCATCCATTTATGTACTCCGCAGTTAAAGGTATTTATGTTGATCAGTCCAATGCATTGGAGCTCTTCCTCTTCTACGTCGTCCATCTACGCTTAGCTACAAGCAATGTGGACAAAGAACCAGAGGACCCAGTTCGACAATTTGTCGGTAACTCTCAAGAAAGGAAACATCGGTTCACCTTGTCCATGAAATTCGTAATATATTTTTCCAGCGTCACATTTCAACTTCATCTATTCTACTCCTCTCGATTGCTCTGAGTCCACGCTTCCATGTCGTACATAAATATTGCGAAGACAACTAGACGCAATTTCGTTGAAATTATTGTAGTTCTTCTCTTTCATATATTTTACAGCTTTGACGTCGCATTATTTACTCACAAAATTTACACAAAACAATTCAATGAGTCGAACTGTTGCTGCTCGTGAAATTTGACGTATACATAATCCAAGTAATAAGTACGAGTATACTAGTATACAAAATTGATCCATCCCACTAATACCTGTTTTGAGATATCTGGAAAAATAATAACGCTTAGTATGGAATTGTGTGGAATGCTTTTTATTTTCTGGACGGAATTTAATCATGAGATACACATTTTAAAGGCAATTTTACGCATAAAGGATTAGAGTATTTTATTTAGAGTATTTTACGCATAAAGGATTAGAGTATTTTATTTAGAGTATTTTACGCATAAAGGATTAGAGTATTTTACGCATAAAGGATTAGGTAATTTTACGCATAAAGGATTAGAGTATTTTATTTCGATGTTAAAAATAATAAAAAAAATAATTTATTATGGTTGTACCTGTTTTGCATATACACGTTTACAGCAAGCGACAATCGCTTTTGCGGTTTTTGTTCACGCTTCCAACGATTTTCTATTGTTTCGTTTTAGATCAACATTGTCTTATAATTTAATTAAGTTGAATTTTTCAGGCGAATGGCCTTAGTGGAATTCCGTTATGTATATTTTTTATTTTATTTTTTAGATTTTGTGTTTTTAATTATTTTTTATAATTATTATTCGCCCAAATCTGAATTTTTCCAACCAGTGAGCAATAAATAATGATAAATTTGTTACGTTTATAGAGAAAACAGAATTTGTTCTAGAATGGTAATCACAACAACTCTATGCCAACTTATATGAGAACGCTCATTAAAAAAATGTCTCTATTCATTTGCAGAGGGTTGTGAAAGTTTTTAGTTTCTAACAAATTAAAGATATAAAATGAACAGTCCCAGTTGACGTGGTATTATTCTAAATTTTGATAGCTACAGCTGATTCTGATTGCGCTTGTTCTTCTTATTTGTGTCTCATAAATGATTAATGATATATGTGACCTGGTTAGCAAAACGCTTTTATCATAATCCGGGAGTTGCGATTTCCTTTTATTTTATCTGGATTTTTGCTGGAATCCAGATGTAATAAAATAAATTCCAGCTTGGTGTTCACTTATTAATTTATTTAACACTTCACTGTAAACAGCCTGGTGGGCTTATTGCCAGGGGTCAATCACTTCCAACTAAACAGAAAAAAGTAAACCAAGGAAGTAACATGATCGCTTAAAATATTCTAATCATTATTCACCTGTACAAAATTCATGAACATTATATAATACATAGTTAAAATAAAGATGAAATATCTTCAATCAAAGGAAAAAGGAAAGTCGAGAAAGAAATACGTTAAATTACTAACTTTAAACTAAAATAAATTCGTCGTTTTTTTAAAACATGCCAGTGGCGAAGCGAGACTTAAATTAATTGCGTAAGCACCTATTTGTTCCCAGATGTAATCTATTTGTAGCCAGATGTAAGTCAACTAATGTACCCAGATGTAAATTATTTGTACCCAGATATAAATAATATATGCCTAGATGTAAACTATATGTATCCAGATATAAATTATAGGTACCCAGATGTAAACAATAAGTACCCAGATGTAAATTATAGGTACCCGGATGTGAAGTTAACTATACATCAGGTGTTAACTATAGATACCCATATGTAATTTTTAGGTACCCAGATGTAAACAATTGGTACCCAGATATAAATTACATGTACCTAGATGTAAACTATAGGTACCCAGATATAAATTATAAGTACCCAGATGTAAACAATAGGTACCCAGATGTAAATTATAGGTACTTATCCAAATGTAAACTATAAGTACCAAGATGTAAACTATAGGTACCCAAATGAAAACTATAGATACCTATATGTAAATTCTAGGTACCCAGATGTAAACAATAGGTACCCAGATATAAACTATAGGTACCCGGATGTTTTTGAAAAGGATTTCAGTCAGTATTTCACTTATTAAACCTTTATCTGGTTGGTTGGAACAGATTACTAAATCACAATAAACCCGCCATGTTGTGCTGTTTATAACAAAAGTTTAAAACAATACAATGCGATTTCACTTATTTAACCTTTATCTGGTTGGTTGGAACAGATTACTAAAACACAATAAACCCGTTATGTTGTACTGTTCATAACAAAAGTGTAAAACAATACAATACGATTCAATTTTCACCAAACAGCTTTGTTAAACTATTGTATTATTGTGTTGGTTGGAAGAAATCTCCACTTATAATCCCGCAATAAATTCGCTATATTTATATACAATACAATCAAGTATTATGTTTAAATAAAAATTGAAAAATATTTTATTATGGAAAACGTTATTTGCTTTCACCGTATCGGTTAGCAAGGAAATGTTTTTCTAAACTTTCAATATTCCGTTGGCTGGATGATAGGATTATTGCATTCTTCCGCTTGAGGGAGTTTTAAAATTATTTCAATTTCAAGTTTGACTTGGTTTAATTCGTGGAAACAATTTACGATAAGATGCATCGGAAGTCCCGACCGTGGGCTTAAGTTCTTAAAAATTAATCCGGCATTTTTAACTCTTTTCTTAACAAAGGTTTTGTTGTACTGATGAACAATGTTAAAAGTTTTAGTGGAAATAAAAGATTGAAAAAATAAACCTCAAATGTGAGTTACTTATAAAATTAGACAATGTATGAGGCTTGAAGCAATTACGATAAAAACAAAAGAAAAAAAATCTTTATACTTAGTATAAAAATGTATTATTCCTTTTGATATGAAAGTATCGTTGGACAAAGTGAATGAGTTTTTTAAAGGAATGATGTGAGGAGTAAAAGAAACAGGAACAACTGTTTTGAATACATTTAAACTTAACGCTTTACAGATACGACCCTGGATAAATATCGATGTTATGTTGAATATATAGTGATGAGAATCATATTTAGGATTTTCCGATATACGAGATTGGTCAAATATAAACGAGACTTTTGTTTTAGAGCGCATAATTTTAAACAGAGTGCGCGGCGGGTGGTGATGATAACAGGATTAAGGAGAGCGGTTGGCTGGCCTCGGAAAGTTTCCGTCATTAGTGTGGCACACGATGTCTGAGAAAGAGGTGCACCCGTCGATTGCGCTACGCATAATTATCAAGTGTCTCGCTCGCGAGGACATAAAACCGGCCAAAATTCTGCGGAGACTAGACATAGTTTGAGGATCAAACACTGTCAAAGGCCCATGTGTTTGTCTGGCATAAGTTCATGAAAGGCCGTAAATGGGTCGAAAACGAGAGCCATGATTGTCGCCCACGGACGAGCATTACCGAACAAAACATTAACGCACGGACGAGCATTACCGAACATAACATTATCTTCTGGAAGGCGACCGACGTTTGACGCTTTCCGAAATTTGTTCTGAGATAAAAATAAGTTATGGGAGCACTCAATCCATAATCACAAAGGACCTAAGATTCCGTAAAGTGTTTGCTCGATGGGTTCCACGTCTTTTGATTGCAGAACAAAAGTTGATACGTTTGGACGTCTGTGAGTGGTTCTTGGCGCGGTTAGCACAAGAAGGGAACATATTTTTGAGTTGCATCGAAACAGTTTGAGTCGAAACAAGCCAACATGGAGTGGATACAGAAGGATGAGGCAGCCCCTGTGAAAGATCTCCATAACAACGCGAGGCTCCATACTGCAGCTGTAACATGCGAACAATTGGAGGAAATGAGTTGGGCACGGCAGGAACACCCTCCCTATAGCCCTGATCTATCGCCATGTGGCTTTCTTTTCTTTGGGCCACATAAAGAAACTCTGGGAGGCCAACAATTCAACGACGACGATGGAGTAGAAGGGTTTGTACGCAATTGGCTTCTGACATAACCTACTTATTTTTACGATGATGGGATAAAAAACTACTTCTACATGAGATTATGTAGAAAAAATGTATTTCTACAGGATATTATGTAGAAAAATTATATGTACGAGTATTATATGTATTTCTGCAAATAAAAAAAAGTCTCGTTTATATTTGATCCACCCTTGTATATATTTTTTGTGATTGTTCCATTGGATAAGGTAAAATGTCCTAGATTTCGAACATGTAAAAAAAATACTGCTGTGACAAAAAAACTTATCTGGAACTTATTTTTTAGAACCATCGAGAGTCGAACTCGAATGTTCCATGTCGGTAAATGATTGTTCTTCTTACTAGACCACCGAAATAGGTATGCTTAGGATAGAATAACAAGTAAAAACGAATAATGAAAATATTCACTTTGGTTTGAAAATATTTACATATAGGACTGAACGCAGTAAGGGGTTAGGACGGTACGAAACAACCTTACTAAAATGGCTTCAGAATTTAGTTCCTTTATCTGAATAAATATTTCTTGAAGTAAACTTTGCTCAGTGTTGGAGTTTACATCATGAAAATACCAAGGAGAAAGTAAAGAACGTTTTGATAGTCTTAGATTATTGTGTTCATGTATATTTTGCACGAATAATGAAATGGAGAGAGATTCTCAAATTAAAACTAAACTTCAATGTATCAAATTCAAGAGTTAAAATTAATTATAAAGCATTGCATGATATGATTAGTTAAAGCAAACAAGAAACTTGATTTAAGTGTCATGTAGGAAAAATTGGGAAAGTAAATTTTTTCAAAATAATGGCATTAGTGAATAAATAAGTACATGACTATAAATTTGAAATATCACTTATGAATTTATTTTTATAAATTCTGAATCGTGACACTATGGAGGTTTTGTTTTATATGAAAATTTTCGTTATTGAAGTCATAAAAAGTATTTTGAAAGCTTGCATTTTTATTGTGTACTACATACAAAGATGATTTACACTTAAGACCATGGGTCGGCAACCTTTTGTTGTAAGAAGGCCAAATATTTTACGTGGGGATTAGTGCAGGCCGCACTTGGGCTATATGTAATTACAGTATATCGGTCTGTAAATATGAAACCGGAATTTGCTCAAAGATGAATCAAGCATTGCGTGAAAAACGACCAGAATATCAAAAGAGGCAACACAAAGTGATTTGGCTTCATGATAATGCACCATCGCACACAGCAAAACCGGTCAAGGAAATGATTGAGGCGTTTAGTTGGCAAATACTTTCACATGCGGCTTACTCACCAGATTTGGCTCCATCCAATTACTACTTATTTGCATCGATGGGACAATCACTTGCTGAGCAGCGCTTCACTTCTTACGAAAATGGCTCGATGATTGGTTTGCCTCAAAAAAGTAACAGTTTTTTTGGCGTGGCATCCACAAATTGCCAGAGAGATGGAAAAAATGTGTAGCTAGCGATCGGCAATACTTTGAATAAAATATTTTTTACCATTTTCATACAATACATGTGTATTTTCTATAAAAAATCCGGTTTCATATTTACAGACCTATGTAACATACCTTCAATATTTGTGTACAAATATTTTAGTTTTAAAAATAAAACGCTAATTATATATTTTTACATTTATTGTAGTTAATAAAACCACGGTAATTTTCTGGGTTGTTCTTTTTTTTCCTTTCTTAAATATCCGTACTGTGATGCTAGTGCACCATTCTACTGGAGTCTCACCATATGCCAATATTTTGTTGAATAATTTCCATAATTACCTCCTCACCTGCATATTTCATCATTTCGTTGGAGATATTGTATATTCCAGGAGACTTTCTATTTTTTAATTTCTTAACAGCACAATACATTTCCGTTTCTGTGATGATTTCTGGTGTTGTCACAACTAGGTTCAAGGTTTCGTGAAGTTCGTCATCTCTATATAATTCCTCAAAGTATTTTTCCCCTGTTTCGGCACTTATGTTATTTTATTAGTCTGTGAATACTCGTTAACAGGTTTCTTTTAATTTTTTAGCATTTTCCAGACTTTTATCTGTGCTCCGTATAGATCATGTTCCATATCCTTTGTAAATTTTATCCAAAATTCCTTCTTAATTTTACATATGTCTGCATTGATTCTATTTCTCACTTCTTTATATAATATCTTCCGTATGCCTTCGGTGTTGGGTTGCTTCTATAGGTTAGATAACTTTGTATTTTGTCATTTGCTAGTTGTTTCACCTCATCTGAGAGCCATGGTTTTATGTTCCGTGCATTGCGATGAATGTTAATTTGTCTTTTGCCCATAGTTTCGGAGACTGCGACATATATGTTTGTTTTCAACTTTGTCCAGGCTTGCTCAATATTATCGTCGTCATTTATAGGGGTCTGCGAAACCTTTTCCTCTATTCTTTTTTGTACAGGTATTTTGTACTGTCTTCTTCAAGTGACTCGATATTAAACTTTTCCATCAGTTTTGGAGGTTTCTTTATGTGTTTTGGTTTCTCCATAATTTTTCCTCTATAACTAAGTGAAGAAGCAAAAAGCGTTTCTGGAGGGATCATGTGGACCGCATGGAGGATATAAGACTGGCAAGAATCGCTAAGACTGAAACCCCTAACAGCAGGAGATTACCAGGAAGGCCGCCGAAAAGGACAGCTGGACGTCATCATCCCAGGACAGCCCACCGTCACAAACAGGTCATACGACCTAAACCACTAGGAAGAAGAAGAAGAAGAATAAAACCAATGAGATATTTGTGGCTGCATTTGACTTGCAAGTTTTTTTATATTAGCTTGCATTTTTGAAGTGAAGTAGTACATGTGAATGTGATAATCGAGAACAGTGTTTGTTTTTTCGTAATTCAGAATTGTTTGTTTATAATTCAGAATTGAAAAAGTTTGCTCACAAATATATTTACTATCAACCATAGTAATTATTTGCTGAGCAAACCTTTTTAACTCCTTGTAGTTTTCAGAAGGCAAACTCCCATAGAAATCCACCAAGTTAGTTTTTACCTTAAAAGCCATTTTAAATGTGTATGATATCGTCCGTCACGTGCGTTGCGGAGATAATCTTGCGGGCCGCACCAAAACGCCTCGCGGGCCGCGGTTTGCCAACCGCGGCTTTAGACCATCACCGTATATAAAGTCTGTGAAATAGTCAATTTTTATATTTCAACTAATTAAACTTCAAAAATTTGACAGTCAATCTTTAAGTAAAAATGTTCTTTTTACAAATATGAAAAGTATCATTCATTGATCGCGGTAAAGATATTGTATTTAGTAAATTAAATTAAATGTAACAAAGAACGCAATAAAAAAAATTAACATCTCAACACTCAAATCACACTCGTAGCACACAAATATATTCTACCCATTCTAAAAAAATAAGAAAAAATGTTAAATAAAAAAGGGAAAAAAATTATGTGATAACACAAAAAACTAAACAAATTAAACATGTCTAGTGCCATTAATCCAACAAAAAAGACAAACAAATATAATGTTGGCTGTTTGAACACCACCGGAAATCGATCTTTATCTTTAAATGTAAATTAAGGCTTCTACTACTAGAACACAAGTTAGAAAATAACATTTTTTACATAAATAAGTTGATTAAAAATATAAAAGCAGTCGTTTGTTTGTTAGTTTGTTTAGTCAAATCCAAGCTAATTAATGAGATAAAAGAAACTGATGTTGCATAATAAATATAATCAATAGCCCACTTAAGAGTCTTAGCGAACACTCAATGGTAATATTTTTTTGCGCATTGAAGACCTGGACAATTATAAAGCGAGGCAAAAGAGTTCTCGATACCCCTAAGAGAAAGATTCTACAGAATAAATGGTCCAATTTATGATCATGGCCCGTGGAGACAGTGGTAAAACGAAAAGCTGTACACCCTGTATGGCGAAGCTAGCGTAACAAAAGTAAGTAATAAAGATTGCTAGACTGCGTTGACTTTGGCACTTACACTGCATGCAGGACACTGACCCTACAATGAAGGCTTTGTTCAATGATCCGATAACGCCTATGAGAGTGAGCAGACCAAAGCTAAGATGGTTGGATTGCGTGAGAGCGAACTGTCACACTCTGGGTAGAGTAAATTAGAGAAGAAATGCTGGCGAGAAAGAAATTGGCAGAAAATCTTGCAGGTATCCAAGACTCATACTCGGTTGTTAAACTGGAATGATGGTGAAATATGTCGATAAAAAATTACAATTCAAGAAAGTTGGACTGTCAAAACGTTGGTAAAAACATTGAACAAAATATATTTTTATCTCTTCTTGAAGACCATTTCATAAGGCGCTGAAAAGTTATTTTAAATATTAGCACCGTATTATCTTTTTTAACCTGGAATTAAATATTTCGATGAAATAAAAGTTTTAAAACTGTCACAGTTATTATTCGACATTTCCAAGTTTCAACCCGCTGTGTATTTTAATTTCGAGTAAAAAACTACATTTCAACTTACATGTTACATGCGAACACGGAACGACTTGTTTGCGCGGACAAAAGAACTCCTAAGGCTGGGCTGTGTGAACGACTTTCAACGTAGTTATCATTTCGAAATTATGATACACAGTGAGTGATTATTCCATTAAACTTATTTTCTTATCATATCAAATGAAAGTTCATATATAATTTGGTAAATTTGTAAAAATAAATTTTTAATAACACTTTATTATTTTAAATAACACTTAAAATGGATTGAGTAGTCGTTTAATTTTAGTAAAAGACTTGCTATTGATTGAACGGATGTCGGTGTTTTATTTACAACTGTGTGGCAATAACGAGAAAATATCGAAATGCCTATCAATCACCCTGTGACAAAGAGCAATCAAGTCCTTAGATTTCAGATAATACAAGAGCGTTTTATTTTTCTTTATGTCGCTTTTACTTAAGAACTTAATTAATTGATACCCTCTTTTTGATTTATAATGGTTATAGGATACAAAGGGTCAGGAATAAAATATTTGTTTTTTTTAAATTAACTATGAATAGTAATATGACAAATACTGTTTCTTAATTTATGGTATATAATAAAGGGTGATTATCCAAAATATGCACACCATATTGAACTTTTGAAGGTTTGCAATATAAAAGCCACTACACAAGAAGATAAGAGTCCATCGTTCTATTTTTAATAAAAGGACTGCACTTAATTTCAACAGTCCCATATACAAAAAAAAACTATTTTTTATAATCAAGTAAAGCGTTATTTTCCGATCGTTATGGCAATCTAAAATAGTCTTATCTGTCCCGCCGTCCTCTTTAATCTCGCCGAAAATGTTCAGCGTCTTTTTGATCATGGATTTCTATGCTACGTTACGCTTAAACAGAGATTGTTTATTAGTCTTCCCAGTTCATCACTCTCCTTTTTTTACGTCGATATTTACTGTTCATGCATTGAGACTCTAGAGCCAGCTACCAACTAATGTAAGACTCGCTCCGTCACTGGAATGTTTTAAAAGCGACTGAAAGAAGTCTGACTAGTCAGTAATATCATACATTTCATTCCTGATTTTCCTTTCCTCTCCACCATCCCGGCCTTTTTCTTTTATTGATATCTCACTTTTACTTTTCTTATGTACCTATACACGTTATTCATAAATTTCACGAAGAGGAAAAATCATTTGAATATTTTTTGCGACCATGAAGCTTCCTTTATTTGATTTTGTCGAAAGAGATTAATTAGTTGAAAGAGATTGCCTCAGTGAGATACAGGCAAAAGCCTAGTTTACTGGGGACACGACAAATGAAAGGCAATAAACCCAGATCCATTAAAATTGTATGTCCAAATTAAATTACCTGTTGTGTTTTCGCAAATTATGTATATTTCTTGTCATGTGTAAATAATTAAAATAAATAAATTGCCACCTGGCAATAATCCTACAAGGTTTTTTTTACAATAAAGTGTTAAATAAATAAATAACAACCACCTCAAGAGCGATTCCTAATTAGCTCAATGAAAAAAAAGGGAGGTTGACAGACACCAATGTCACAAATAAGAACACTATCGTAATATTTAGCATATAGGGTACAGAAAAAAAAATGTTCAGATATAAAATGGCCTAAGAGTAATAATCCACTTGGAATCGAACGAAAATTAATCCACTAGGAATCGAACCTGGGGCGCCCGCTTGCGTAACATGAATGCGAACCGTTAGACTTAAGTCGCCGACATACTTTGCTTTTTATGTTCCCGATACTTACAATTCTGCAACAAATTATCCTTTATTTTATGTACCAAATAACCAATGTTATGGTTTAACACTCAGTGACGCGAAGTTTATAGATTTTGAATCAATTAAGTGAAACAGTGTTTGAAACAGTATGAAAAAATCCTTCTTAGTATTTTTTCATAATAATAAATCAATTTAACCCACATTATGTAACAGGAGAAATTCATGAGAGGTAAGATTTTAAAAAATACCACCTCAATAGCGATTTTTCATTTATAAAAGAGAACTCATAATTACCACTTAATAAAAAAATGTTAAGAGCTGGATATTATTTAAAGAGTAAACAGATAAATGTCCCATTCATTAAATTGGTTTTTCTTTCGCTGTACGTAACTTTTTAAATAAACAGCGGTTGGACCCGTGAGGTAGGCATATTTCATTTGAAAGGAAAAATCCGTATCACCAATGCGAATATAGCCTCCGTGTCTCATTTGTTTGACGACTTCATTGCCTAGTTGGGCAGACCCCTGTCGTATCCGGGGGTTGGGGGTACGACTCCCATAGCTACCTATTTATTTATTTCATTTAAGGTTATGGTTTTCACTTAAGGCCTTTTTTTGTATTGTACTAAATAACACTTTCCTTGTATACAATACAACCTGACGGGGTTATTGCCATGTGGCAATCATCTTCCAGCCAACCATAAAGATTCAAAGTGCCCTTAAGTGAAAATCTGACTGAAATACTTTTTTTGTTTATTTTAATTTAAATCTGGATTCCAGCAGGATTTGAACCCGCAACCTCCGGATCGGAAGACATGCGTCTTAACAACTAAGCCACGGATGTCAGGTTTCTGGTTTATTGGAACAAGAAACCCACCAGGCTGTATTGTATACAACGAAAACGTAACATTATACAATAATAAAATATGAAAGAAAATTATTTTTGTACAATGAAATAAAATAAAATGTTGACCCCTTAGGTATACAAATGCACTTTTGATATTCAGAAAAAGAATGTTGCACAGTTGATTTTAATTATGCAGTAATTTTCAGACGAACGATTCACGCTTCAAAGTTCCAACTTCCCTTAACTCACCGCCAATATTTGCCGGGCGACACTCTATTAAACTTGGCGTCAGGTCCGTATTTCACTAATATGTTATTTAGTATTTTTACTAGTCTTTCCGTAAATCTATGGATGTTTAAGAATTATATTTTTTTATTTTCCCATCTAACTATATAATGCATACCAATGCAAAAAACTTCCAAGTTGTGAATATATAGAATCATTTCACAAGGCAGGGTCAATGAGGAAGTGGTTTCATTCCGTAATAATAAATTTCATATATTTGTCCTAAATACTTCAACATTCCGCTGAAACATGCGCGTCCTAACACGCTTAAATCCCAAGCGATCCGACACTATTCCGACTGCATCATAATTTCAACAACCAAATCAAAAGTATGTCTAATTACACACCTATGTTTTTAACGTTGCTATATATTTTTTAGATATCGATAAGTTCTAGGAAAATAGGCGCAATCATTGCATTATATTAGACTTTTATTGTATATAGCACAACCAAGCGGGATAGTTACCTTTTAACGATTTCTTTCGACCAACCAGAAATATGTTAAAAAAGGCCTTAAGTGAATATCAGATTTGAATTAGTTTCAAAATAAAATGATTACCAACAAGAAATCAACCCGTAACCAGGTAAAATTTAAATATACGTTAGACCACCAAACTTACCACGTTACCAAGACAAACGTTTTAATATTTAGACCACGGAGGTCATCATCTGCGGAACCATCACCATTGAAAGTTAAATTTAATGTAAAATTTAAATATACGTTATTTCAATTTATAATTAAATATTCAGTTGAAAATAAGACGTGTTAGTAAAATAGCATACTTACTTTTTAGATCTTAGTATTTTACAAAATTTTGGGAACCTTCTGTCAAATTTGTACATTGATAGTTACGTCCATAGGTTTGAAACGTACACACTCCATTTTCAAGACATGGTTTAAATTATTTTTCTATTTGTAAACGTTTTCATGACGATGAGTTTTTATTTGTAAATTTTTTCATGACGTTTTACTGACGATGAGTTTAAATAATTTTAGCAAATTAGTTAAACTTATCGTCAGTGAAAAACATATAAACAATTAAAATATAACATTTCTGTTATCTACATGTATATCTAAGTAGAATTTAAAAAAATATGATTGAACAAATATTAAAGAATCTTGAAGAATATCTACTTAATATGATTGAAAAAGTATTAAGGAATCTTAAAGAATATCTACTTAATATGATTGAAAAAGTATTAAGGAATCTTAAAGAATATCCACTTAATATTTTTGAAAAAGTATTAAGGAATCTTAAAGAATATCCACTTAATATGATTGAAAAAGTATTAAGGAATCTTAAAGAATATCTACTTAATATGATTGAAAAAGTATAAAGGAATCTTAAAGAATATCTACTTAATCAATGAGGGTTTTTTTTATTCATTTTTAAATTCGTTTCAGTGCGTGGGCGGAATAAATTCTTGTATCAGCCCTGCTTAGCGATATAAAGCCTCATGTTCCAAAGAGACCGTTCCTTAATTAATGCTAAGCAAATGTTTTAATGAAAATTGTGGGCTTAGAAAAGGTAGTGGTAAAAGACATGGTAAAAGACTCGTTTTATCTTTTGTACACTATTTTTTCTTGAAAACTTTTAAGACGAGGGGTGTTATCTAATGTAAAATATCGTCGAAGAAAAATTTAATACAGGTTTAGGTGAAAGTATACCTAAACATTAATTATTCACACGAACAAAAAAGATGTGACTTGTGTAGAGCCGTAGAGCCATATTACCACCAAATTAATTCAGGTGGAATTATTTCTGAAAGAATATTTAAAACCGAGATGCAATTTTGAACGAAAAGTTAACTATTCAAAAGACCTTTAACCCATGAATACCGCCTCTGATGTTTGGGAAGATATGTAGATTATAATGACATACTTTCATTACTAGGGTACCCATTAACATATTCGAATTAGGGAAGCAGGCATGTCGAATAGTGTGGCCAGCAGATTATATTGTATACGGCCCCATTGATAACACCGTCGGATTTAGAGTCTCTGGAGTAGGAACGAAAATGGCATTTTGTCATGGCACGTGTTAGTAATACTACCGCACGCGAAGTGACAACAACACTCGCACAAGTTTAGTGCTCGCGAGTATTGTTGCAATATTGAGGCCCGTTTTTTTTCGAATCGAATCCGAACCCCCCGGGTGGAACTTTACCAATCAGGCAACGGAGGTCATGAATTGCGATTAAGATATAATAATGACGTATGATGATAAATCCATTATGGAAAGGGTACGAGAAGAAGAAGATTAATTCTGTGTAAAACTGTTAACAGTTTTTCACAGTTTTGGTACAATCATAATAAGCAAGGTACAATCATAATATTATGATTGTACCGAGCTTGTTCAATTAATTTGTTTCCTCCGAGCGCATGCGGCAACATCAGTTGTTATATTGCAGTCATTAAGCTACCAGCTCCTACTATTCGTCAATTGTTAGGCTGCACAGAATGGGGAATCAGTATAGACAATTGATATACCCATTTGTATACTTCTTGGCCTTATATACAAATATTTAAACGTCGATTTTTCAGGACAAGTATTTCCTCGAATATATCGTGATGATTTGTCGAATCGGTTAATTTTTATAACTTAATGTTGTGTTATTTCATATTTATTTCTCTTTTTTATTATCTTATTTTATTGATGAAACAAATAAATTTCAAAAAAGTGTACTAAATAGGAATTTGGGTACTAAAAAAATATAATTCATCCACATATTGCAGTTATGATTTTGTACAATGTGAAATGACACGCCAAATATAATACATACATACAGTACAGCCTGGTGGCAATTTCTTGTTACCATGTCACAATTTCTTCCAACGGTTCAAAGTGTATTAAAAACTAGACTGGAAGGCTTCTAATAATTTTTGATAATCCATTCCATTTTTGGGGGGCAGATAAGGGTTATATCACAAGGCTATAGAAGTCTTTTACTTTTCAGTAATTAAATGAAAAATGGGGTAAAAAATCTGTAATTGACCGTGTTGTATTATTTTATTACACTTTCGTCGTTAATAGCACAACTGTTTATTGCCATGTGGCAATTTTTCCAGCCAACGAAAAAGATATGTATTGTATTACAATATATATTAAACTTTCAATATATACAGTAAAATGATGGAAATATTGCCAGATTCTGTAGTATACATGAAATAAAAAGTAACTGTACATATTCGACATTTACATGTTTTTTTCATTTTTTTCTACTTTTGTTAAATACAAAAATAATTGACGAGTTCAACCCACATCTTCCGGGTCAGAAGACAATCGTTTTAACAAAAATATATTTAAGCTTTAAGTGATAACCAAAAAGGAACCGTTTAAAAAAATGGGTACCAACAAGAATCAAACCTGGATTGGCTTGTTAGCAACCTCTTGCCAACTTAGCCATAGAGATCGTCATTAAATGTGAAATAAAATGAAAAAAAAACATTAACAATATTTTTGCTTTCCAAATGAAATATGTATTTTCCTCCGTTTTCAGCATTAATTGGCTGTTTTTCTCATTCAAGAGTTATTGATCAGCAAGAAGACCATTTAGCCACAAAGTTCATATCCAGTGAGGATAGGCCAGATTCCTCTTTCCATTGTGTCAAGAATATTAATGTTCCCACCGCTGAGATCTACAGGAAGATACATTCTCCCCCCCCTTCTATTGAGTAAATCTATTTTGGGGTTAATGTATCTCATATTGGTCAATTCCTGAAAGAATTTTAGTATGCTTAAATAAAGAAAAAATGTATTATCCATTAAACAAAATATATTTTTTGTAGTAACATATAACTAGAATTTTGCAATTTAAACTATAATGCTTTAACCATTTTGTAATTTCATCATAACATCCATTATGACTTGTATGACACGTGGGTGTAGGACATGTAGAATGAATGAATTAATAAAGATTGAAAAAGCAAATATACGTTACAAATAGTAGTGGAAGACGTGTTAATAGAAAACCAGAAAAATTGGGTCGGACCAAGCGTATAACATTTTATTTTGTACAAAGAAAACGTAAAAAGTTATAGGAGCAGTATAAGAAACCCGTGACGTAGTTAGTAAGACACTTACAATCCAAATCGGGGGTTGCTAGTTGGATTCCCGTTCGTATCCAATTAAAAAAATGTATGAACTGTTTACTTTTCAGACTTCTTAAACATCTTTTTGATCGTTTTAAGAAGTTTCTATTGCAATAAAACCCGCCAGGTTTGCAGAACCTGGCGGGTTATTGGTAGACTGCACGTGTACAAAGGTTATTTGTACACTGCACGTGTACAAAGAAATTATGATACAATACAATATAAAAAGATTTATGAACATAACGTATACGAAAGATGTATGTCGCAAAAGTAAAGTCTCGCCCTCCATCATCTTTACGTACACTGACAGGCTATGGCATAGCGTGATGGTATTTATATTTGTGCGCAAATGTGTCAAGACATTAAAAGTTTACGAATTAAATTAAATGTCATTGTTTTACTATCGAGATTCTAACTCATAAGTCAAGAATAAAATGTGAGCATTTTACCACTGAATGTCGACAATGTATAAAAGGTAATTTTGATCAATATTTAACTAAAAAAATAAAAACAAATAAGTACACATTATGTTTATCTTAAAAATTCTACTTACATATGAAGTTTATAAAAAAATCCACACAAACGAATACTTGTAAATTATCAGTGACCTTTTTTCTAAATTTATATTGTGATATTTTAATAAAGTTTAACTAAGAAACAATTGTTTCTCGAAATATACAAGGAAATTTATTTTCATTAAATGAACTCGTTTAATTTTTTAATAACTTAAAAATATCATTCAAATTTTTTTTGCAATAAGTTTTTTCAGCATAAATGAAAAATGGATAAAAAACAAATTTCACCACATCAATAAATAAAATAATAATACGTTATTACGAGTATATCAATACTTTCAAAGTTTGATGACATAACTTTTGACGACACATTTCCTCTCTTTAAAATGACAAAACAATGTTTAAAAAATGAGATACTTCTTCCTCAAAAACCACTAAAAATGTTGAAAAATAGTTAGGATTTAACCTTTCAAGACAAATGTAATATTCCAAATGATCAGACTTTGGGTTTAATGTAAAGGGAATTTAAAAAAATACGTGAAAATCATAAATCGAAACTAAGAATACAAATAAGATAAGAGTGTATCTTAAAGGTAAAAAAACACAATTTATTTAGGTTGAATTTAACATTACACCAGTGGAAAATCTGTAAAATAGCACAGTTGAATGAACGGATCATCTATTGATAAAATATATATTGTGTAAGCTTTTAATTATGAAATTTTCACATCAATTAAAAAGTTCGATGTACTGAGAGAAAGCTTTTGTTATTCTGATTACGTTAATTTTGAATTAATTCGTAATACCTTTAATGTAATCTATCACAAGTCAAAAAATATCGTAAAAATTTATTTTTAAACAAGAAATTCATGATTATAATTTTTAATCGTCACATGCCTTAATTTTTCTCTTGGTCGAAAAATAATAGTATAAGGCCCGAATCTATATTCCGGCCTAAATACTAATTTCTAGCCTTAAAATTGCGCGATTCGTATTCAGAGTTGAGCCTCATATGATTTGAACTTTGAAAGAAAGTAATGGAACCACGTGATCCCCTTTTTAAAGCGACGATCAATTTGTACGAAATTTTACTCCAAATACTAACTTATTAATTGTAATGACAAGCTAGGAAAAAAGCTACTAATTTTCAAACTTAAAAAAAATCAGTTATCTCCAATCCAATCTTTGACATTGTAAAAAGTGACAGTTTTACATTAAACGTACGATATAATAACATATTCACTATAATACTGGCATTGTTTGGGTACTCCGCGCTCTATTAATCAATTTGAATAAGTGAACCCTGTCAATCCTTGAATAACACGATGACAAACACTTTCACTCACTGTATTCATGGTCAATTAAATATAACTTGAAGACAAACATTCATCGTGTAAAACATCTAAACATTTCGAAATGTTCTTTTCTTAAGGATGTAAGATGTTAGTTTTTCGCCAATTGTATACTCTACAACAAAGATTTAGTATGGGGAGTTGCCTAATGAATCTGCTATTTATTTGGGAAACTGGTATAAAGAACAGCTGTGACTTTGTGGTCCATATTATGGATCTTACTTCACCCAAGGAAAGATTACTTAAGTTTATATTACAGGCCATTTAACGGAAAGAAAATCTGTCTGAGACTGCGTCATAAACGATTTGATATTTGTCAAATATTTAAGCTTAACGTAAACACGCACGGAGATTTGAGGACTTAAATAAAGATTAAGACCATACATATTTTGACTACTATGGAGACGACCTTCGTGGCATTGTTGGCAAGACATTTGTCTTCTAGCCCTGGGATTGCGGGTTCGGTTCCCGTTGACACATATTTTTTTTTCAAAAAGATTAACAGTATTATTTTCCCTCAAGAAATCTCTTACGTCTTTCTGGTTGGCTGGAAGATATTTCCAAACTGTATTATAGTTCACTATTTACAGGTTGCACTGTATAAAGCGGAAGTATAACAATACATATTTAGAAAGCACGTGCTAATATCGGTTTATTTAAACCGCAATTGATGATGATATTGTACATATTTTTTTTACAATCAACTTATACCATACTATTTAAAAATGTAAAAAAATGTGTGTAATAAAATATTTTGTCTAGAGGGCTTATGACTGTGATAGAATTTTTTTTAAATTATCAAATGTTTTGATATCTACGTTGAGTATTGGGAAAAAATATTGCGAAAACCGTGATTATTTATAAATTAGCAAATACAAGCACATAATTAGCTAAGAAAGTGGTTGAACCTTATTTGATTACGTTAAAACTGACACATAATTGAACCTAGGTGAGTAAAGCCTGCGCTGAGTATATATGTTCCAGAAAAATTGTATTAAAATCGAATTACGGTCGTGACGTTCAAGGGATAATGCAAATCGGTCATACGAATGCCTCGCGTGCCTGCGCGGCGCGACTCGGCTCAACTATACCAACCCCTTAACGACCTGCTTATTAAGCATTTAAAATAAAACACTTCAGTTTTTTTCATATCGTTTGATATTGACGTTTTACCATCACCTTTAGTGTGATGGTTTTGTATAATTTTTTTTTTATGTATATTCATTACAAATTCATTATCAACACCGTCACGCCATGACCCTATTTGGTAGACAGGGAGAACAAATATTCACTTTATTCGATCTTCTCTTACACTCACACACATCCTTCGCTTCTGAAACGTTCTTACATCTTGTCACGCATATTATCCTGTTGTAAAGGCTCTTGCTCTCCGTTCTTCGATAAATTTGGTCGTGCTAAGTTTTTTCTAGGTCTTCCAATAAACACAATTAACCAAAACACGCACATCTTTCATTCGTAAAATTACTGACAATAAAAAATAAAAGCATTTTTTTTTATTTAGTTTAATCACTTTAAATCAAGTTTCTCAATAGTAATTCTGAGTGCAAAATTGTCAATAATTATAGAAAACGATGGTTTAATACCATCTGATGATGGGGTTTGATGTGTTGAAGTTTTCAGTTTTGAGCTGGTCAACAAATCAGAATGAAGGTAATGGTTTTATATTAATTATTCAATACACTTACTTAAGGAACCCTTTGCAGCGAATATACTCTGATATATTTTTTTAACATTATTTACATCAGCACACATAGAAATACTCGTAACATAAATCCACTTAAAGCCGAATGCGGTACTATCACATATTAAAAGATTTACAAAAGTCATCTTTGTAGTTCGCCTTCCCTTGGTAAGTTTTCATAGGTTTTCTTATTAAATATGGTTTTCTTAACATATACAACTGCAAGTAAACACCCAATTTCATGACCGCAGCCGCCACCTTCCTATCATTACACTATTTTTTTAAATATTTAAATAAGAGTGGGTTCGATTTTCAAGTAAGGCCGCCCTTGAGAGGAGTATTCTCTATTATCGACAGAGTGTAAATTGTTATTTTGTTGTATACTCGTATGTAGAATTTCGTGATCAATATTTGTACATCATTTTACTACAAATCAGAAGGCGTTTAAATAAAATGTTATTGTTAGCCCCCCACCACCTTACTATCCTTTTACACTCAACTTACTTTTTTTGGTTATATTTTTAATCTGTTCGTATCCCAAAGAGTGCCCTTGGGGAGAGTTTGCTCTTTAAAATGTGCCATATACATTTTTTTTTTAGTATTATAATTACATTAGATAATGAGATAAATTATTACAAATGAGACGTAAGGAATTAAAACAAATCGTAAGTTGAAGAAAGTAAAATTTTCTTATAATACAGTTTAGTACGAACAAAAAATACACAACTCATAAGAAATTCACTTTTTAGTCTTGACGATAAGCTTAGATCTGGTTGTTACAGAACTGTAAGGGGATGATTGTTTATACCTGTTTGTCTTGTGAAAGAATCGTATTTATAAGTCGGCTTTTCCATTGGTCCGGTTTAATTGTATTGACATCAGCGTATTTTTGCTTCACTGAACACCGATTAGTTTAGTTTTGTTTGGAATATCATCATCTAATCAATCAAATAGGTGGCAAGATCGAACCTTGGAAATCAGAGAGATGAAAGAAGCAACACGACAAACGTTTTCAGCTTTAAGTTTTTTCAGATATACTATTCGTTATTCTTTTTCACACTCAATGGATACTTCAGAAATCTGTCATAATTAATAAAGACTCCACGTCACGCATTTATATAAACCACTGGATTTAACATAATTATATTTTCGTTACTTCGTGTCTTGAATGTCATAAGATCTTCAATGACAAAAAGGGCATTATTTTCCCAAATTAATCTGGAATCCAGCTCCAGGAATGAGTAATTTCTTAGAGTAAGTATGAATCACATAACACAATCACTATTAGAAGAGATGAAATGAACCACAGAACAGATCATGTTATTATAGCTTGATACTTCGTATCTGCAAAGCCATAAGCTTCACAATGACAAAAAAGGCATTATTTCCCGAAATTAATCTGGAATCCAGCTACAAAAATTAGTAATTTCTTGGAGTAAGCATAAAACATGTGATTGTATCATGTAAAAGAGAAGAAATGAACCACTGGATAAATCATATTGTTATAGTTTTGGTACTTCATATCTGGAAAACATTAATTCCTCAATAATAAAATTAAAATTATTGTCCAACTTTGATCTTGAACCTAACTCCAAGGATGAATCGTTTATAAAAATAAGTAAAAAATACTCGTATGTAACACAATCACATATTAAAATAAATAATATGACTTTATTCTTAGTTAATCGGCTTGAATGAACTCAATTCTTGATGGAACTCAATTTAAAAAAATAAAATAAAAACTATTAATTTATGTTCCAAACACTTTTGGTATATTTACCGATTTCACTGTACCAAGAGCATCCTCAAAGTGGTCACTGGACAAGTGTGGTTATCTTAAGTTGGTTAAATTTCTGAGCTATTTTTACAAAATACGTTCTTATATACATTACAGATAAGTATCCAAAATGGTGGCTTTTAGTTGCTAGCTTTTTTTATTCTCACTCAATAAGCTGTTTTTATTTACTTCAATAAGGTATTTTTATATTTAGTTTACCCTCCAAACGGAGCTCCATAACTCATTCTTTACTCATTATTTAATTTATTCAATGGCAGCCTCCATGATCTAGTTAGTAGACTGCCTACCTTGCAACCCGGATGTTGCGGGTTCGATTTTGGTTGGTACCCAGATTTTTATAAAATGATTCTAGTTGGATATTCACTCAGGGCGTCTTTAGTATATGTCTAATTGTTTAGGAGAGATTGTCATATAACAATAAATAAGCTTGCATAAATTGAAAAAGTTAAACTGTACATTAAAATTTTTGTTGAAAATTTTCGTGTTTTTCAAGTTGTCTCATAAACTACGTGTTTTTATAAAATTAAATGATTTTGCGTCTGCTGGCTCGACCCTCCAGCACGCGTCGGATCTTACAGCTGAACATGCTTTATTAGAGCGCATTGCGGACGCTTGTAAGCGCACACTACTCCGCCAGGTTGCATCACGTGCAAGGTGCACCCTGCAGCCGGCACTGCCAACGGGGGTCAGGGGTGGAATCCAGATGCCGATATGCTAATGGACTTAGTGAAGAATTTTTGTTTGCATGGAGTTTAATTACTTGTTGGTGCTTGGGGTTCAAGTTGCAGTTCATTGCATTTGACTACTTTTAATTTACGTTAGAATGAAATCGCGCATGCATACATGATAAATATTTTTTTTTTCTTAATCATGTTGCTAATGACTGAACGTTAAGATTTCCTAATGGTCTGAATCTGATCAGATGCTCTACTTTTCACACTCCTCTGGGTTCTGAGCCATGCAGCATCTTTTCAACTGATTAGGAAACACGCTTATCATGAAACCAATAATGGTGATTATTGTCTTATTTAAAAAAAATATCTATAATCCAAATTTTCAATTTTTTAACACCTTGATACAATTTCATCTGGCGGATTTATTAATTTAAGTAAATTTCTTTCAATCTTTTCCTTCACCTTGAACATGCCAATCACCACAATCGTGTCTTAAATTTTGTAAATTAATTCAATATTTGAGCTAAAGTAACACAATATAAAGCTCGTAAAGAAAATAGACGTAAAAATAGGAATTGTATTGGAATTAGGAACAAGGAATATTTTGAGATAAATATTTTTTCTTAAAAATTGATAAAGATGAAAAATATCGGATTAGAATATGTATATCGCACCTAAGTAGAGCCCAATGAACCGCAAAAGGAGAGGTGCAATAATATGTATGTGTGATGCATCACAATACAAATGATCTTAATATTTCTAGAATGGCCTATAACTTCGTTAACTATATATATATGTTAACACGTCTATTTAATTAACAAATATTACTTCAAATAACTTACTTATTATTTAAATAAGATTTTAAAACAGTAAAAAAATATCCAGTGCAGGAGGATAGAAGTTGGCTAATCAACAAGGACACTGGAGTATACAGTAACAGCGTTAAAAGATAATCGGGGTGCTAGAGAAAATTGTTTTAGAGCCGAAAGGATACTATACCAACCAAAAGGAGATTATTGGCATGCCCCTTCTAAAATAGACGAAACGTGTCCGACAGGAGAGGGGTCGGTTAATGTAGAGACATGACACAAAAATACCAAGATAGTAAAATTGGCGGTCCATAATGCCAATAGGGGGAATTAGTGAGACAAAAAATATTCCAAACAAATACTGGGAGAATACATTTTGAAAACATCCATGATCATTGAGTTACTTTCCACAAACCCAAAATGTTTTACTGTTAAATAAAAATCTTCAACTTTGATCAATATTCTTGTTTAAGAAAATAATATATATATTATATGTATTCAAATATTCCATTAAGAGTTCACCATCACCAAATATCAATGTATTTTGATATTTTTCTCGGAGAGAAAAGCAATAATGTTTCTATTGTATGAAACCAAAACACTAGAAAGGAAATATCGAAATCAAAGCGTGAATATTTCCTTAAGAAATCGATGTCGTTCTGATATGTGGTATAACAGAGGAGTGGAATAAGTGATAAATGACCTCATCAATATTGAGGATGATGGTGCGATTATTTATAAATGTTCTGTACTTGGCTAAGTGCCAATCGCAGAATCCGAACATTTTATAACGTTCTGGTATAAAGTAAGATAAAAAAATGTATCGCGTTCAGAGAAAGGACAATTAAATTCCACGTTTGAAGGCTATAACAAAACTAAACTAAACTAGGGTATGTCTCCGTTTAAAATAAATCATGTGAATTTTATGACCCGTTCAAAATGAGTGTTCAAGTTTTTCTCTGTAAACAGTAAAAATGTTTCATCTTAGTATTTAGGATATGACATATATGTAAGAAATTTGTGATTTAGGAATGAAACCGTTTCATCATAGACCTTGCCTAGTAAACTGGTTATCCATATTCACGAAATGGAGGTTTTTGTTATATTAAATATAATACTTAACTGTACAGTGTGAAACAGAGTTTCAAAGACGAATCGGAATGGTAAAATCAGCTATGACAAGCGTGACAAAGATGTGGATTAACTGGTCTATGCTCAGAGCAACCAAAATCCGCCTGGTTAAGCCTCTAGTATTCCTGATAGCACTGTGTGGAGTGAAAACATGGACATGCGCATGTTACTAGAAATGACTATGAAAGTTTCAAAATAGTTAAACGTTTTAAAAATTCAAAATACATTTCATCAAAAAATGGCCTTTGGGGATATTAAAAATATGTTTCTCTCACTATGTATTTTTCTCTAAAAGTGCGTGAATCAAAAGCAAAATGTATAGATTGGGATGTAATCTTAGTAGTGACTCGTACATATTCCATGGACAACAAAAGAACAAATTTAAATAAAGTTCATGCCAAAACAAAATACACTAGAAAAAACAGACAACGGGGCACCATTTTAGAAAGCTAACGCAATCGACAAAGTATGTATTTTAATATACATATTTACTATTCATTCATGTGGTACCTTTGGACATATCTAAATTGGCGATGCTAGCATACTGAAAAGCGTGACTGGGAGACAAAATCGTAGTCGGACCAATTGTTCGCGTTTTCGAATTCAAAACCGCTGGAGTAGGCACTGAACTTGTAGTTTATTATGGCGCTTGTTGACAAGACTACCGTACATGGAAATTCAACAACACTCGCACGAGTGTGAGAATTGTTGTCAGATGAACTCGACAAGACTGGGGCTATTTTTCATTAGTTTTGTGTACCATCGAGAATCGAATCACAATTGAGAACAAAACCTCCGGGTTTTGTTTATTTAGTTAATTTAGTCAAGCATTACACCAAGTAGGCCATGAAGAATATTATATATTTATTAAAAGTAAAATGACAGTTTAATAACGCCGATTAAAAAGCGGATTCTGCTCAAGGACGAAAATGATTTTTATCGCAAATACATACATACAAAGAAAATAATGACCATGATCTCACTTGGTATATAACTTAAGTCAACCATCAACTATTATGTGAATAATTTTGACAGTTACAGATATAAAATTATTTCCAAAAAGATCGTATATAATATCCTAGAGTACTAAAATATTATAAGTTACCATTACCATAATATTGAAGACAGACTCAAACATGACTTTGCCCAGTTCACTTGAAATGAAACTAGGATTGCGTTAGTATTTGGGTTTAAAGACTCATACAAGGAACCCGTCTAGCCGATAATCATAATCCTCAGAACTGAGAGATTAATTAAGAAAAGTATTTAGCCAATATCTAATATGATAAAAAAAATTAAGTTTTAGACACCGCTAAATCTTAAAATCAATTGAATATTTTTACACGCGAAGCGCAAATAATATCTTCATAGTTTTAGGAATAAATGAGTGATGTTTAAATCAACAAAGGAAATCCCTCAAATCTCTTTAATTTCACATTTATGATAAAGATTCAAAGGGTTAAAACTGAGTTTTATATTTATTAATTTACAAAAGAAGCGACACTTAAGTGTCCTTGACATACTACAGTAACAATAATGATACAAACTATAACGTATCAACAAACATTTTCCAAAAAAATAACTAACAATTCAGGATAAATATAAAGATGTCTTTCAAAATATGATGAATGATAATATCTATGTTTATTATCATTCACCATATTTTCCAACGGAAACAGAACCCGCAACCTCCGACCTTGAAGAAAAGCGTCTTACCAACTAGAATATGAATGGAATTGAATCCATAAATCATACAATAAAATATTAATAAACGTGATACGATGTATGTCTTGCAAAAATAAATATAATATATTATAGTTACAATTCCGTGAAAAACGATGTTTAATGAATATAATATAATATTAAACAATCTTTAATTGATACACAATGATCAGTGCACAATATTAGATTGGTAAAATAATTTCATGATTAATGAATATTTAAACGATAATAAACAAATTAACATTTTAGATTCATTTCAAATTAACTTATTTGTACTTCTAAAGGGACATGATAAATTTTATCTTATTTATATGCACCTACACATAGGTATTTTGTTTTTCATATGAATATCTAGAAAGATTCCCTCCCAGTAAATAACTATACTTTTTATTGTATTTTTGTGTTGTTTGTACGCATCTATATTTTTTCATACGAATGTCAAGAGTGTGTTAATAATTTTTGTGGTGTTTTTATACATGTATAATTGTATATTTTGCTTTTCATACGAATATCAAGGGTGACGATCGGTTGATAACAATGCTTATTGTTGGATTTTTGACGTGTTTACTTGCATTTTTCTAGTTTGTCTAAAGAAGATCTTCTTCTTCATCTTATTTTAGACATGTTGGCCTGTTATGGTCCTGCATCATTGTTTGCCTCTTGTGACGTCGACTTCCAGCTGTCTTTCCATCTTTTAGGAGGTCGTCCTGGAAATAGAAAAAGATTTTAAAGAATATTATAGTGTTTATTCATTTTTTTTAATGTTTCCTGTTAAGGTTCAAATATTGTTAGAGGGTGCCATAAACCGTAGATAAACATTTTTTTGGTTTACTCTACCACGAATCTATAGATTATTCTTATAAATCATAAATTACAGTTTACGGGGAGAATTTGATAAAATACCATTTTAAACTGAATTAGGTCAACTCAACGAATGTCGGAGATATCTAAAGAAAACAGGCGACACAACGTCTGGAAGATGTATTTTTATGAACGCTTTCGAGCGAGAGTGAGTTTAATAGTATAAAAAATAAGATCGGGAAAGTGAAATGAAATAAATATAATTTGTAGGAGAAAGGTAACTTATTTTCAAAAATAAGAATTCAAATCAATTAATATTTTTTTGATGAAACAATAAGGATAGGATAAAAGGAAACTAGTAATTATAAAATATTTGATAAACATTTTCAGAATTTATTAAAAATACCTAAAACTTTGTAATGTTGTGCGTTCCTCCTGTATATTGTACAAACTGGTGAGATTGTTATTGGTAAAAAACTCAAAGCAACCAGAAAAACCTTAAGAGGGTGAAGTGAAAAAATGGACATACAGGTCAGGTATTTATGGGTCAGATGTTTTTCGGTACCGTTGGGAATTGAAATCAAAACCTTTTTTTTTTTTAACCTGGCGAGTTTATTGCCATGTGGCAATCTCTTCCAACCAACCAGAAATATGTTTTTATAGGCCCTAAGTGTTAACCAGACTGGAATCCTATTTAAAAAAATCTGAGTTCCAGCAGGGATCGAACCCACAACCTCCGGATCGGCAGACAAGTTTATCAACCTTCGTATATAAAACAAGTGTTCTGTTAACTAGGTTAATAAAATTGTTTTTACAGAACCTATCAAAAATGAAAAACTCATTGTTAAACACGCATGAAATTATCATTTAAATTGTAAGCTATAATCCACTTTTTTTCGTGAGTAAGACGCGACTTGAATTTGAAATAAAATAAGTAGGTATAATAAATTTAATATTTTCAATTTTTGTGGAAAATTACAATTAAGTGAAAGAAATCTTTAATTTCTTTTCTTTCAATGTCAAATTTAAATAATTCTCATTTTCTTTTCATTGTTCGTCGTAACTTTTGTATTAATTGTTTAATAATTTTTATAACATATATTTTTATAAAGTCTTCGTATATTTGTCAGATAAATAATATATTAATCAACTAGTTTTAATACATTTATTAATTTATCTTGCTCGTTCATTATACTTATATTTTATTTTTAAAAATACATATCGTGAAGACACATTAAGCGAAAACCAAATTGAAATTATTACTAAAAACTCAGGTTTTCAACGGGAACAGAACCTGCTACCTCCGAGCTTGAAGTTAAGCGTCTTACCAACTAGAATATGGATGGAATTGAACCCATAAATCTTACAATAAAATATTGACAATCGTAAAGTGATGTATGTCTTGCAAAAATAAATATAAAAATATTTTTGAAAGCAGTCTCCAAATTTCCAATCAACTTGTCTTTTTACTTCACAATACACAATTGGTGACCCTGTTTCGTTTCACGATTGAATTGATTCCATTGTCAGTGTGTACTTGAAACAGGTGCCGTCACAAATTGGACTTTTGTTTCTGGCGATGAAAAGAAGTGAGAAGTGACACTGCTGACACGTGGCATTTCTTGAAAACCCTTCAATTCAATTTCCCCTGTGACATTTGTACCCCATATCTCCTCAGCATCTGCCCCCCACATTTTCTCAACATCTGTCTTTTACATCTTCTCACTTGTAAAAAATAATACTCATAGGTGAAGTTTCCTCCTCTCCTCCCATTCATCTCCTGTGAAAACTCTTTGGGGAATCATAACATTTATAGACATACCCCTAGATCTTACAAGCCATCGCTTTGAGGCTTTCGATAACATATTATTTTTTCTCTCGTGCGATATTTACAATATTCCCAATCCGAAGGGAATTTATCTAGTTAGAGAAAAACCAACCAATAAACATTTCGAAAGGTTTGAAAATATGATTTTTGTTTTTTTTTATTTACGAGTATTATGTAAATTAAACTCATTGATGAGTTGTTTTTCATAAAGATGAAAAAGAGGTTAACAGGTTTTACAGATAAATTATAACCTAAAAATACAGTTAATAATTACTGGGAATTGAAATCATAACCTTTAACTGAAAATGAAACTTTATTAGATTTAGTCACGAAGATAATCGTTGCTTTTTTTTAATTTGGGGTATCATCATGAATAACAACTTGAAAAGATGCATGTTTCACCGTTACAACACATTTTTAATGTAAACTTAATAAAATTGGTATATTGACTTAACTAGGAGGCACAAAACGAGACATTTTCCAATGTTGACCTTTTTGATCAGATTACGA